>JARKHS020014461.1:0-179190 GCA_030143305.2 Amblyomma americanum
CTAATAGCCAGTTGTCTATCTGGACATCGACGTCAGGCGTTGTAATAAATGCGAAGAGAAGCGCCCCCCTTTCTTGTCTTTAAGAATGACAGAAATTGCACGTAATTCAAGTTTCGACAAATACCACCATTTTGTCACTTTTAGCGCATGATGTCATCTCCATAATTCCTACTGCAGGCGTATTATGTCATGACGTCGCAAAAAAGAGCCCAATGCTAGTTCCGTCACTAGCGAACCAGAAATTATACCTGAACTCATGGCGTAGGAACAGCGCTACAAAACTATTCTGTGGCGATTGTCTTTTTTAAATATTAGCCATGCATTAGCAGATGAAGCCAAACAGCCAGAAAAAGGTTCGTTGATTTTTCATCGCCATATTCAAAAAATGAATCTGCAGCGTGGTTAAACCTTACTCAAACTGTAACTTCAACACAGGGAAAGAAGCTTCATCCGCTTAACCGATATATGAGTCAAAAGCTGCTATTAGAGCGAAATCTTGAATTCTATTGTGAGTAGAGTACAACTAATTGCTGCCGTTGAGATATTTAACGGCTTACCAAATTAATTTCGCGACGATGTTTTGCAACATTTAGTTTCATCAAAGTAGTTCCGGCACTTGTGGGAGGCCCAATAATCCAACGGTTGGTTCTGGCATGCATAAAAACTTGACTCGACAACCTGACACAGACCTTTATCAACACCCATCGTTCATAATGCGAAAGCAAGGGACAGACTGTACTGGCTTTCTTGTACCGTGCCGCAGAACAAGAAACTAAAGTTGCGAAATCGTAGGGGCAACAGCAGTTTCCTGAGTGTACTCATGCAGCACTGCACGGACAAGTTCAGGAGGTTCTTGGCTGCGGCTGGTTTCCCGGTGCCAGCTGAGTACGCCGATGTTGTGGTGGCAGTTGAGACGGCGAGTGTGCGATGCGGTGTAAGTACTAAATAAAAAGAAGAAAAATAATATTCATAGCCAAAACAGAGCAAATCTTCTACTTGTTGAGTACCCGAATCTCTTCCAGGAAGGATTGACTGAGGATCTAGGTGGCGTGACGTCAATTTTGTGATGAAGGGGAAGAATTTAATGGATGAACAGGGGAATGGAGGAGAACAGTCAGCGCTTCGAGAGACGCGATGAGCAGCCACGCTCTTGCGAGCCCTGGATATCTTTCTCTTCCGATTCCAACCCAGTGCGGCATAAAAAAACACTCATCATCATCATCATCATCATCATAATCATCATCAGAGTGACTACGCCCACTGCAGGGCAAAGACCTCTCCCATGTCTCTCCAATTAACCGTGTCCTTTGCCAGCGGCGCCCACCGTGTCCCCGCAAACTTCCGTCACCTAACTTTTTTCAGCCCACCTGCTACGCTTGCCTTCTCTTGGAGTACACTCCATTACCCTTAAGGAGCAGCGGTTATCTTGCTTTCGTAGTACATGCCCTGCCCAAGCACATTTCTTCCTCTTGATTTCAATTAGGATGTCATTAACCAGAATTTGTCCCCTCACCCACTCTGCCCAGACTCTGCGCACACATTATGGTGGCAGACATTGTGAGAACGGCTTCTGATAGCCGGATGATACTCTGGAGGCAAACAATTATCATCACCAGCCTAAATAGGTTTCCCACAAGACAATGTCCTCTCATATATCCCTTCAATTCACCATGTGCTCAGAATACTGTGGATTTTTTATCTATATCGATATTCTCAGGTCTCGTTTTACTAACCGGGGCCTGAGAGCCATTATAATAAAGAAAAATTAAGGGGTTGCAAGTGTGAAACGTTTTTAAAACCGTGGTTTTTAGAACGACTACAAAGATCAACATTGTAAACAGGTTTCAAACATTGATGAAGGAGAGAATTGATGATTTATTACCTATTTTTTCTTGGCACAAGAGATCTCGGCGGCACCATTGCAGTGCCGGAGAGGTTAACCACAACCTTCTCTCCACGCCTGACCATCCTGCTCGGCGCAGTCGGTTACGTACCTAATGCAACTTGGCGGCTAAAACTTCTGAAACAGAAACAGTTCTATTGAAGGTATCGTTTGGTGCCTGACCACAGCAAGCAAACTGACGTCCCCCGTCTTGTTATTCAGCTCACGTTCGCTTTATTTCACGTGTCTCGTGCCATTAATTTTAGTTACAAACAATATACGTACACACTAATCAAGTTTCTGAGCACAATGCGCACCCCTAAATTATTAAGATCTTCAGACATCTCGTGTCCCACTGGTTCACTCTTCTGTGATTTTAAGAGATTCGTAAAGTCATGCGCTAAAACAAGCTTTAGTGTTACGTGGTAGTGAGTCGTGATTTTCCTGCAGGTTTGCCTTCGGTACAAAGAATAAGACTATCGCACTGGCTTTCTTCTCTAACGCAAATTTTATGAACATTGCCATCGTTTTTGATAGTGCTTGCTTCTGCCATCGGCCCATGTATTACCCGCCACAATAGCTAGGTGACTATGCCGTTCGGCTGCTGAGCCTGAGGTTGAAGAGGTTGAAGAGTCGCATCTCGGCCACGGCGGCCCGATTGAAATGAAATCAAGATGGGAGCTTTCAGCTGTTTTTTGCTAGCTTCTTTAGCAGAAGCAGAAAAAAAAATGCTACAAGCTGGCCGCGCGATAGTACAATTTGTATTTGGTCTGCGTCTAAATTGAAATCCTGCAGTTAAATTTTTCCCTCTGAACTACCAGAGATCGGTTACTTAAGTTTGAATAAATGATGACTTGTGGAATTTGTGAGTGTTTGTTGGTGCGTGATGTTAGGCGAATGCACGTCTCTTTTACATTGCAGAACGCCGTTTGTCCGATAAATCGCCGGTGTGTGCGACCGCCAATAGGATGCATCCGGGAGGTCTGCCTCACATTCCCAACATTTGAGTGGTGCGGCTATTAAAGTCCTTTCACTGAGCAGAAATCTATTTTCAGACCTTTATTTTTTTAACAAATAAGCCTGCATGCATAGACGCGGTGAAAAATTTATATTCAGTCATATTCAACCATATTCAACCATATTCAAAAACCCTACTCTGAAAATGAACAGAATACATGGGAAGATAATTCGTGTAGTTTACAGATACACGAGTGAAAAGCCGCCTTTATAGAAAAATCTTGAATTCACCAGTGACTACAGTCGAAAGCCTTATTTCTCTTCAAATATTTAGCAGGTAAAAAGTCCAATGTGTGAGCAATGCTGTGCAATATTTATAATTTTGCGAAAAGTGTTCATTCATTTCCTGTAACCTGCTAGTCTCATCAGAGGTGCGCTTTTCCACAGTTACTGATTGCAGTCCGCGCCCGCATTTGAAACAAAATTCTGAAGGTACAAAAACTCTTTATATAGCTTCAGAACGCAGAGAGCGCAATTCCTGTGTAACAGTGTGATACAGTATTTTCGTATTAAGCTCCTCCCTTGATCAGAAGATGTTAGATAAAACATACCTGACAAAGTTGACGACACGAGAGCATGGCCAAAAAAGCACGTAGAAGCGAGGAGGAGGCAACGCAAGAGGCACCTTGTGTGCTGCCTCTTCTTTGTATGGTTTCTGTGTGCTATTCTTTCATCGGGCTAGAAAAAAACTGCTTGTGTGCTTTGAAAGCAGTGCTCTTGCAGATTGGGCCGTATAATAATCCTACCATAGCTATAATTTAAATAGCGCTTATTAGGCGATGTCATAAATTATTATTTGACAATTGTTCTTAATAACATAGAGCAACCTTTTTGTATTTTCAGGTGTTTGAAGACTCTCTAGTGCTTAGACGGACTTTTGGCGCCAGCGGCCACCGATTTAAACCGTTTATCAAAGATGTACAAACAAACGATGAACAACCAATGCGTCCTTGGCGCCAATAAATCGATTTTGGCATTGCCCAGGGAGCTTTGATGTCACCCATAAAGGAGGCGGAGGAAGGGCTCTTTGTGAATTTACTGCCGCTGCTCAAAAGCGTCGCGGAGAAAAACGCATTTGATCATGAGAATGACGTGCCTTGCAAGGAGAATGCATTCTGTATACTTGCAAAAAAAATGCTCTGTGCGGAACATAATGCCCTGCGTCAAGAATCCGTAGTTTGAAATCGCTTGACACCAAAAAGAACAATCCGCTCCCCCCCCCCCCCCCCGCCACCGCCCTCCCCCCACCCTTCTAGGCGTGGTTTTTTGGACCACCTCAAACATTCCCCGCCGCCCCCGCGCTTAAATGGTTGAGCTTGTTGCGGCCGCCAACCCCTGGGAACGTAACGGAACCAGGGTTTGGCGCTAACGCCTGTAACTTGTGGCCGCTTCGAGGAATAGGAAATTTCACCCACTGGTAGTTTATAGAACCCCGGAACAAGGTCGGAACTGTTCGACTTCATCGAAGCTCATTACTGAAGTTTATAACTAAGCGCATGACATGAATTTTCTAATGGTACTGAATAGCTTGTGAAAAATGCGCAAGTTTGACCGCAACGGGGACCATCTCGTTTTCGCCAGACCACATTTTGGTCAAACGTCGCGCCAGCTGAAAGACGTTCATGACTAAATGGCTTTCCACTAGTGGATTGGTTTACACTGCTGTTGTGTTTCCTCTTGAAAATTTTTTTAGTAGTGATACTTTCGTGTAGTTCTGTCTTCATTCAAGCAAGTGCAGTGCATCCACTAGCTGATTGCATTGAATGCTTCGTAAATGATATCTGCATGCAGGCCTGTTCTGTACCGAAGCGCGTGCAGTAGATACCATGCAAGAAAAAAAAGTCAGAAGTGCCTTGGCGCGCAACATATGTAGTTGGAGATCCCATGATGGCTGGCGGAAATCCTGAGGTTGCTCTATTTAGCTATTGTTTTTACTTTTCTTTATTTTCAATAACAAAATGACTTACTGCCATTTTATTCAGTTTTTTTTTCTAATGAGCCCTTTGTTCTTTCGCAACAACCAGTGAAACCCAGTACCATGGGTTGCAAGGGATGCGCGCCCCAGTGTCCAGCTTCACACTGGGTTCAACATCATGCATGACCTTCGTATATTTGTTCCAACATACGCTCGGTATTCTAGTAGAGCTAGGTCTAATATAGTTAAATTTCGATCAACATCTATTCCCAGGAAATTAATTTGCTGCGCAGTTGGCATTCTGTTTCTCATTTGCGAACAGTTGCGAAAGGTTAGCGCCGCCAGACCTTCTTTTTCCCGGAGGCGGCAATCTTCTCTTTCCTTTTCTTGCGACTACACGTTGTGAAGGTTAGCGAGCGAACAGCGGATGCGCCATCTGTACGTCCGGTACCCGCAATAAAAGCTCGTCGAATCCTTCCTTCGGTGAGTGTAGTCTCTCAGGGCAGTCAGTACAATGAAGAACTCAGTAATATTAGCGGTTCTGCTTCTGCTGTCAGCAGGTAAGCGGTGAGATATTATTACTTCTTAGAAGAAAATACTTATAGGCAATTTTTTTTATCAAGAAGTGAACCTATCTAATTTCCAATTCTGCTTCGAAAATTACCGCATTGACCCCTTTTAGAGACCAGGGTTCTCAGACTCACATTGCCAGACGGGCCGCATTTAGAAGCTTGTCTACCTCAGCACTGCCTGAAACGAGAGAGGAGAAAGGAGTAGTTACAAGCAAAAGGTTAAAAAGATCACAACTAGGCAACATTCAATTCAAACTGGCAAAGAAGCAAAACAAATATGTCAGAAGCACTGAAGAAACTAGACAGAAACTGAGTAGCGACAATCTTTCTTTTTTTTTTCTTCGCTCTAGCTGCAAGGCCCTTCTCATTGAAACCTACCACAGGCTAAGGCGGGGGTGACCGATTGAAGAGGAACTGCTGCCTGGGGCTACACATCATCACAAGGCAAAAAAAAAAAGGGGGAGGGGGACAAGAAACGCTTCTCTGGAACAAAAGATCGTGAAATTTGCAGGGAAAAGAGGCCGTAAGCCAATTCCGTGGCGGCCGCCTGCAGTCCGCGAGCCGCGAGTTAGAGACCCCGGCTGTAAGTTCTGCGGTGAATAGCACGCTCAGAAATACTCTAAAAATTGGGCGTCCTAAAAATTAAGGTGCTAAGAGTAGCACTGATGATTGCACGTAGCTTTTTGTGGAGAGTTTCTAATGGTGCCCTTAGGTTAGAGCTTAATACTTGCGTAGGCTGGATGAATGGTGTATGAACTGGCTCACGGGTTGTAGTTTGAGCCTGCTGGAAGCCATTTGAGAATTTCCGAGCCGCAAATAGGTAATAATTCAATGATCGGTTGCGCATAAATGGTTGTGCACGACTGAATAAATGAACAGGGTAACAAAACACGATTTCTGCATTGTAGAAAAGAACATCCAGAATCCAGTTCATCGCGTAAACTTCTCTACTCAAATTCATGACTTCGCTCAAGGGTATTAATCATTCGTGTTTGCTGAGGTGAGGCATTTTCTTCTTGCCTCCCAAAAAGACGCTTCGGTATTCGTAGATAGCCAACTCAACTATTGGCTAAGCATTATTTTAGAGGCGGCTGCAAATGCACACCGCAAAGCTAGCACATGACGTAAGTCTAGGGCGTTGAGACACTAGAGAACTGAGGACGCGAAGTGCGTAGCTTGCTCGAGCTCAACAACGTAGCTTTTTGCCGTTTCACTGGCTGCCGAAGCTCATGGCAAATTTGGCTTTAGATAGAGTTACAAGTGCTGGGGAGAGTGCAGAAACCGGTTTTATTCTGGATGTGCTCTTCGAGATATTAGTGTTGAAAGGAGCATGCAGCACATGAGAAGGAATTCTAAACAACTCGTTCGTGTTTTTCACTATTCTCATCAATAATCAATGTGGATGCCATTAAAAATAAACGCATGCCCCTAAATCAGTAGCTTCTCTGTACGGAAAGCAAACAGTACGATTTGTCTTCAAAACTGGGACAAAATATAACATGCAACAAGTATTGCGCTTCTACACAGCATTCTTCGTCGGCTGCACAAAGAAACCTGGTATAATTGTTTTAAGCCACAAGTTATGCGACCTCAACAAACTAGGCGATTTTTGGCGACTGCGCGCTGCTGGAGGAATACGAGCCGGTTGATTCTAAACGGAATAATATGGCGATGAATGCTGCATGCCAGAACAGTGGTATGGCGACTCTGTGCGGAAAATGGTTTTCCTTGAAATATTACGAATTGCCTTGGGGCCTCTAGCAAAAGAATTTTTTGTCGCACCAAGAAAGAGGAAAAAATAAGAACGTGAGTCTAACTTTTCGGCATTTGAAGAAAATATTCTGCTGTCAAGGCACTGGTGTATCTTACGGGCTTGTTCGTATAAAAAGTTATGTCTATATATTATTGTCATAGTACTCTTCAATGTCAAGATTTGCTGTCACCATGAGGCCAATTTTCTTACAGGTATTTAATACCCTTTTCATAAAAAAACTAATAGCTTTATATGCTTAATATAATTATAGTTTTCCTGCTGATCCGAGTTCCCGGGTTCGAACCCGACCGCGGCGGCTGCGTTTTTATGGAGGAAAAACGCTAAGGCGCCCGTGTGCTGTGCGATGTCAGTGCACGTTAAGGATCCCCAGGTCGTCGAAATTATTAATAATAATAATAATAATTGGTTTTGGGGGGAAAGGAAATGGCGCAGTATCTGTCTCATATATCGTTGGACACCTGAACCGCGCCGTGAGGGAAGGGTAAAGGAGGGAGTGAAAGAAGAAAGGAAGAGAGAGGTGCCGTAGTGGAGGGCTCCGGAATAATTTCGACCACCTGGGGATCTTTAACGTGCACTGACATCGCACAGCACACGGGCGCCTTAGCGTTTTTCCTCCATAAAAACGCAGCCGCCGCGGTCGGGTTCGAACCCGGGAACTCCGGATCAGTAGTCGAGCGCCCTAACCACTGAGCCACCGCGGCGGGGCAAATTATTCCGGAGCCCTCCACTACGGCAACTCTCTCTTCCTTTCTTCTTACACTCCCTCCATTATCCCTTCCCTTACGGCGCGGTTCAGGTGTCCAACGATAAATGAGACAGATACTGCGCCATTTCCTTTCCCCCCAAAAAACCAATTATTATTATTATTATTTCCTGCTGTTTCTTGCGTCAACAAAAGTCGAAGAAATAATGTGAATAACTCATCCATCTGCAAATATAAAATTGTAATAACAGCGAGAGATACTTGTGACCAGCCTTTACACACATCTCAGACTCTGGGAGATGGTAGCGTATGTCACCGCAGCCTTTTTTTCAGTGCAATTAAGTGGCGCCGTACTACAGATATGATCTTGTCGCAGTTATGGTGGCAGAGGCGCAGCGTTTCCCTGGAGTATCTCTTGGAGGCGGCGGCGGCCAGCGTTGCGGGGTAAGTACATTAATAACCCTAATTTATATGACAATTTATCAGATGTGAAGTGCCATACCATACAGTGAGAGTGACACATGAAACCAATGAGATTGCTCGCAGACAAAACCGGAGGTTATGTTTATTGTTGTGGTGTCCGTATTTTAGGAAAGGCAGAAATGCTTTATTTCCTGTTCGCAATTCAAGGTTAAAGTATAGGTGTTGGTCGAAACTCGTCTGCGCTATTTCACAATGGCTCTGCATATTGCTGTTATGTACATATGGGTAAGAAAATACATTGCGCATTGCTGAAGTGGTTGTGGTAGACAATATTTTTTTGAGTGATTACTAGAGATCAGGTTATTCGGCGAACTAACAAGTTTTAATAGTAACTATAATAATATGAACAACTGTTTCTCTATATGCGTTGAAGGAGACTGCGGGTAAACGTTGCTTGAAAACCAAACATTTTAAGGCTCAACCTTACAGCCTTCAGTGAAAGGTGTGCACGGAAACGTTAACACTGGTTCCCATTTGAATTGAATATTCAGATAGCTAAGCACGAGCAACAAAAACAGAGGTCATATAGCGCAACGCCACCTTAGGGAGAAAATATCACGAACATGATAATACGACGACCGGGAAGAAAAAAGATTGAAATAAGGATGCACGGATCACTATGGGGGGTAAGAAATGTATGGAGTACTTAAAGGCACCCGAAAAGGTGTAATAGTGGAAAGACTTAATCTTAGTAATGTTGTGTTATGGATGATATCTTAAGGCTCATTGAGTCTAGATGTCAACCAGAGAGGGGTGGGTATACTAGCCGCGGGATGTCATGCACAAATAACAAACGAGGAGGTAGTGCAGGGGCCCATGGGCTCGCCATCGTTTGATCCCCGGAAAGCGCAGAGTAAAATCTTGCATGATGAACGGCTGAGGAACAAGAAAAAAAAAACAGGTGGGCAGCTGAGGTCTCAACGTATTTCCAAGCAAATTTCACTGAATAATATTGAAGAAAAGAAGCTGGAAAACGTACCATTACAATGCAGGAATTCAATATGGGGTTATAAAGAGCATCAAGCATAGGGTGAGAAAATCATAAGGTATACTATGAGTACATTCAGGGAGAAAATTTCTTACTCTGGGTCAGTATGAAATGGGAAAAAAGTGTTACCAGAAAAGAATCTAACCATTTCATAAAAATTGTAGAGGCACTTTGACATTCTTTGAAGCATGATCAGGATATTTTATATAGCGAAGTTATATAAAAAATACGCTCACGACTATCATCATGAGTTTGTTGTGGACTCGATTAAAACGACAGTGCGGGGATTGCTGCCTTAAAAGCAGAAAACTCAGTTAAAGATGAGGTATTAATTTCGGTATTCTCTTAGTGTTCTCTATGTGCGTATTTGAAAGTTATATGAATTTAAAGTTGTAATTTTTAGGCTAACGAAAATTTTTAAATAAATTGTGCGGCTGGTAGCTCTCCGAACCTCCCCGTTGCATTCACTGACCCTTTGAATTTAAAACAATGACACAATGCGCAAGTCTGAAAGGGCAGGTAGCGGCAATATGAAGGTAACATGATAGCTATAGTTAACAGTTGATAAATTCTTAGAAGTGTGCATAAAGCTCACTTTTCAGTTCTAAGATGGCTTTCTCTGGACAAATAAATCCCATTATTTATAATTAGAGGATGCTTAAGGTTCGTCTTTAGAGTGGAACGCGACAGTGTGTTGCAGCACTGCCAGGGCGTCCACGGAACGCCATCACCCGTTCGGCGCGACGCCTTGCCCGTTAGACAAATCGTTCTGCTACGTACGGTGAAACGGACGCGCGGAGCGGCAAACCACGCACAAGCACTGCCAGGCGCCTTGCCGAAACGCTCGGGACTCAAGTTGCAGTCGTAGTTCGTCGGCACATAGCTCTCAACAAACCCGATGCCACGAACGCCAGCATAGCTTCCGCTCCGAACGAACGGGCAGCAAGTCGCAAGCTTCGTGGTGAACGCGCTTTAGATGTGCGCTGCGTTGTTCGCCGCTGACCGCGTGATTCCTGCGTGCCCGCACGGCCCCACGGAGCCCGAACGATGCGAGCGGGAGGCGCTGCCGTCTCGCGCCATCTGCTGGGGCAGTGGCGTACTTTGCGAGGAGGAGGACGAGGAGGAGGGAGGAGGAGGGATTTTTCGCTCACGGCCAACGGCGCCTACGCCGACGACACCGGCTGTTCTGCGACACGGGCCCTTAACGCTGTCGCGTTAAAGTGATAAAATAACCCGGTCTAGTTGGTAATCTGAGTGTTCTCTTTCATAGTGCAGCTACTTGTGCTGCAGTTTTAAACAGCCTCAACGGGACGTCATTGAAATGCCTTTTTGTCTATTCTCCTGATCCCTTTGCGCCTTGCATGAGTGATACTGAGAACTCATTTCCCTTCTGCGTACAAAGAACAAACTAGCAGCCCACACGCGGCTCTTCCGAGCTATGCAAGGAATCACTTCACGTTTGATTATCACTTCCTTTACTTGTAGAAGAAATGGAACTTCTTGTTTTTTTAAAACGTGGGTGCTAAGGGTCGCAGAATTATTTTTTACAAATGAAGTAGCAGCAGCAAGTCTAAGACGACTTTTTTTTTAGTAGTGCTTGATAATTGAATGGATTTACTGTATGTTTGGACGATTTCCATAATGCCGGCACTATCATTAAGAGATTTTAGCCTTGTACCAGTAATGTCTTGAGCGTTAATAAATAGCGCGCCTACAGAACCTAATTTGGCACGTCGTACTGGCTCGTAAGGCCGTGGTGCTGCCGACACACTAGGATTTATTGTCCCAGTGGCAAAAAAAACGAAGAAATATGCAGTGGCAGAACCAGACGTGCTTTTCTTTGTCTTTTGCAGCCGCATATATGTCTCCGAGGACAACGCTGCATCAACGTGCGAGTGTCGTGCTCCGGAGCTCCTTGCTCACGTCTCTATAGATGTAAGTTTGAACTTGATACAACACGTAACTAATATTTTGCACGCTTCATCTACTCAAGGTATGCATCAACTTGCCTCAGACCGTGTTCTATTGTTAAATTTTGCACAATCGGTTGCGTGCAAGGTTATAGACTCAGACATATTTAGGGTCACACTTAAAACTTAATATTCAACAATTTTTTAGGTCGTTCACCTGCGACCCCAGCAGCTACTGTAAGTGTTACAGCTCAAAACCTGCACACGAGATGCAGGGTTTGTTAGAAAACTTGCCCTTGATTGAAACTTAAGCAATGCCTCGCATGCGTCTGCTGCAGAAAAAAAAGTCAGCGTTAGAAGAGCTGTTAAGACATACTAATGCAACAATTACTAAATATTTACATTACTACGACAAGACGAAAGCAATATTTCACGAGTTGGCGTCTTTGCATGTATTGATGCTCCATTGTAATCTGCGCCTCTATGCGCATATTGCAAGCGCGTAGAACGGTCTTATACGGATGTTTTCTTTTATTTTTTCATTGCACTCACCGCAAGCGTTCCTAGGGCAATACATAACGGTGGGAGGACATCAAGTGTGGAAACCATTAACGTATATTTCATTAATATTGTTATTTAATTATAAGGAATATATTACAACGAGGTTTTCAGAAACTTACGACAGAGAACAAGGCGAAGTTATGACACCGAAAAGGTGTGGAGAGTTTTGCAGCTAAGGAAGTGTTGTAGCTCCAAACGCAAACGTAACACTGAACTTTTTTTTTCAGGTGCATGAAAACGCAGAGGAATCACGGAAAGAAAATCTTCGTTTCTACCATATTGATGTTTTATTTTGTTATACATTTAAAACAACCTACACGCTCGGAGCGAGTGGTTCAACCCCACATCCAAGTGTCCGGAAATGTGATCATTCTTGTACAAAAATAAATCGAAATGCATGCACTTACAATCGCAGTCTTTGACGTCAAGAGAAGAGAAAATGATTGCTCGCACACAACTTCACAAGACATTAAAAACATATTGCTGCGGCTGAGAGAACGTAGAAAAGGCGAAAAACGCTCAAAATAGAATATTTGTGTCAAAGAGGCAAACGCTCATCCGAAACTAAGATTTCTGTAATGTGTTTTTGTTAGAGGTGTTGTACGAAACGAGAATCTATTCGCTTACCGACTGAAGGTGAAAATTGATTTTTCAGAAATTGAAATAAAAGACAGCCATATGCAGCTGTTGAGAGCTGAACTCAGGACCTCTACTTGTCGCGTCAGGTGCTGTACCATATTTGTTATTCACAACTGAAAATCAAGGGCAGCCGCAAATAACACAGCGGTTAGGTTGCGGCGAAAGACAACTGCCAGCTCCCTTTCTTCCTCGCGAGAGGAATGTTCTCCGGAGTGCGGCTCCTGGGAAGAGGTCACAGGTTCGATCCCTGCCGTGGGGGCCGCATTTTGATGGAGGTGAAACGCAGACTTCTATGTTCTGTGCTGTGTCAGTGCACGCTAAATATTGCCAGGTGGTCCAAATTATCCGGAACCCTGCACTACAGCGCCTCTTTTTCTTCTTTCACTTCCTCCATCCCTGCAATTTGAGCGCGCTTGAGGTCTTCATCGAAAAGTGACACATTTCTTCCATTTTCCTTTCCTCAAAAGAAACCCTGAACTCAGAACACGAACTTTTATGTAGTACATACCTGCATTCTGACTACCTGCATTGTGCGGTCCACGTGGTCGCCCCATGGATGATGCCTACTGCTTCTTGCCCCTGTTGCCGAACTTCCGTTTATACCACTGATCATCTCCCATGCTTACGTGATCGCCGCACGCAGTTTTCTACCCTTCGCTCTACTTAGGACCTGCTAGGTGGTTCCAGTTGCCCAATACAAGTCTAAGGCTATAATGCCAACATTAATAAGCCGATACTATTAACGCAAAATTGCTCGTAAATGCCACACTAACTCCGGTAATGACCTAAGAAATGGCCGTAAGTATCAATGCAGGAGGCTGCAAAATTATATGAAAAGCGTTATTCCGTCGATGACAGCACCCGTAGCTTAAACACCGCCTCCTCGGGGCAGTATGTACCCAAAAAACGCATTAGTCTCATTGAAAAAATCAGACAGTCTGCAGTATCTGGTATTCGAGAATAGAGGGGGGTATTTTGTGGCACATAAGCGAAAGGGCCACACAAACACGCCTGATTCGCGTGTAGGTGTGTCTGGAAGCATCTTAAAAGGTTCCTAAATGCAGTGCAGCTGAGAAACAAGGAGAGAGGTTTAACACCAGAGGATAAGCCGCGCCAGATATGACTAATTTTAAACCCGTGTCACTTAGGCAGCTGCACAAATAAAATTCGATACTTGTTTTTATTTATGCAAACTTTATGGATATGGCCAATAGATAGTTTACAACGGCGCCGCGGACGGTGCCATACAGTTTTGAAAATGAAGTAACAGTCGTTCTAGTAAGTTTTAGAGCGAAAGAAAATGGGATGTTTTTTTCCGCACAAAACCCAAAATACAGCCCAAAGGTTGCGCAAGAAGCTCAGCCCGAACGTAGTGCGTGGTTGTGACGACTTGCCAAAACTGCCACGCGCAGTTCGAACCGACAGCAGTATGTATTGTATCCCGGCATCCAATTTCTTTTGTTTTGTTGCTCTCGAAACCAATTTGACATATTTGGTGTTGGCTATGCTTGCCTTCCGCCTAGCAAAAAAATAGAAGAAAGTGCAGGAGCTGCTTTCTATTGGACCCCAATATGAGGGTAACGGGCGGAAATCGATAGTTAAACCAGCGGACTGCGGCTCCTTGACCATGAACGCTGGCAGCACTTCGCAGTGGGAAAACCGTTTCGCAGTGCCCGGTGGACTGGCTAGGTATGTGAGAATTTCACAGCTGGTTTTGCCGGGAAGAGTTCATCAGGACTCAGCACTTTGTACGTAACGCAATGCAAGGTGCAGATCGTTTGTACAAAGTTATGCATAGCGATGACTGATAGTCATAGTCGTGAATCATAATAATTCTTCAATCTAGCATGACTCAGCATTTTAGTTCTTTAACATTCTCCCTCGCAAGCAGTCTTAGGTGTCTCTGCCGAATGTTAGTGTTCTTATTTTGCAGTGGGGATTGCAGGAACATTCGAGGTCATAACACTGTGGCCCGAGACTGCGTTTACTTGGATGTAAAGTTACACCTCAGGAACTGGGACAAATGTACCGTTTCAGGCTACTGGACAGCATATCTCGTTAATCTATTCCCGGTTCCATCCAGAGAAATAGACATGGTAAAAGTCTTATCTGTTAGCGATGCGATGGGCGACTCGTACATGTAAAAGGTCTACAGTCATGCAAAACTAATACCATTAGAAGAGAACTGCTCGCTCATGTTTTGCAGAAGTACTGAGAACGAGCATCGGATCCTAAAGCATAAATTTGCTGAGCTTAACACACCGCTTTTGACAAGATGCCTGCTGTGATCAGCGGGGTTCTTTTTGGAGACGACTAATACAAGCCCGTATAGGCTTGTACTGTCGAAAACAAGAGCGTCGCTCCATGGTGGAGGCAGAGAAAGCCATACAATACTAAACCCTGCCCTCAAAGACCTAAACGTTAATGCCCTCAAAGGTGCATTAACCTTTAGGTGCGGAGTTTTTTTGTGATTATTTATTTGTAATTTATTTTTTTGAACTAATATTGAAAGTTCTGATATCTCAAGTGCATAATCTCGGCCCAGAGGTACACCGCTTAGGCGGACTGCTGTGTCATTTCACTGAAAAGAAAGCATTTCTCTCGTGAATCTTCGTCAGTCGTCTCAAGAATTTGAACACCGTATTCTGTAGCTGAAATTTCCTGAGCCCCAGATACAACCATCCGCTGAGGGCTGCTGTGAATGCCAGGCATATTTTAGTGACCGGCTAACACATGCCCGTCGTGCCGTGGGGGAGGTAGGGGAAGCCATACTAATTATGAACTACATCATTGAAGACTTCGCCCAGCTCTCCACCTAATGCTTAAACTGAATAAAGGTGTAGCAAATACGGTGAACAGGTTCCCAGCCTGGCCCTTTTAGGTCTTAAACTATTCACAAGATTGTTGGTCTGGTAAGGAACAAAAATCTTGAGCATCCTATTTTAGAGAAACCCATCTTCAAGCAAGTCGGTGGCTTATCATTTTATGCTCCCATAGAGTGAAATGTAGCATAATATTGCAGATGCCTAAGTTATATTTTAAGATTTTGTAGCGATTGTTCCAAGCAGTAGCGGCGCGAGAGAGACTTGTTTTTTTATTTGTTTTAATACCTCTATTTTACAAGGAGCCATTACGTCGAACACGCTTTAATCAGGAAGACTTTGAGTGATCGTTCAGAAGTGATTGACTCGACGAAAAATTGCAATCATTCTCGATATAAGCACGGTTGAGAAGAATGATGGGCCATGTTCTTCGAATGCCGTAACTGAGGATCGGCGCATCAGGCACAAAAAGTGGAAATTAAACCTAGTACACTGATTTTTGCAAAGAACGAAGGGACGTCGGACACATCGCAGGTTACGCTGCTGCCGCCTTCAGGCGAGATATCCTCTCCCTGGAGTAAAGAAACAGCAGTAAAACTAGATGCAATGCCTCCTGTATTGCGGCATGTTTTCAGCATTTTATGGCGACTGATTGCCGGGAGTGCGTTACCTCAAACGCACCTGAATGGATTTGAGATTCCGTACTGGTTAAGAGGCAATTATAAGCTGCGTCAAGAGCCGCATATATCTACGACGGTTGTCGACCGCACATTGCTACCCCGCATGTGACTCGCCATGTTAGGAAGGTTGATTCACCACATTCTTCATTGTCATACGTAAGAAATGATGTGTGATGAATAAAATGGATGAAAATCAACGCTTTGTGCAAATTATTTGCGCAAGACAAAAAAGAGACATCGAAGCCGTCGAAGGTTCCGTGCAGTAGACTTCCTTACAGGCAGCAGGACGATTATCATGTCGAGCAATATTCTCTCAGCTTGAAAAAAAAAATGCTTTAAACCGAATAAAGGTGTGAAAGCCTGTGTTTAGACTCTTTTGCTCATAGATTTGCTCTGCTTGGTCGTAGGCAAGTCTGGCCGAGATATGAGACTTAGGTTAAGCTCTGAACCAAGTTAAGTTGATCTTATCTTTTTGTGCCGCAGATGGAAGTTCATGACGACGACGATGTGCAATGCACAGAGCGAGAGTTTGTTGCAGTTTAACATGACGCGCTAGCACAGTGCTCTCGTGGTGTGGCCAGCGAAGCTGATCTGTTCGCGCCGCCACGGGTTCGAATCTCTGCACGGCAATATTTATTTTATTTATTCAAGTTTAAGGCCAGGATGAAAACTTCAGCGATGGTCGTTAAGTAGAGTTCTCTCGCTCTAAAACAGCAGCCAATCGAGGTCCAATACCTTCTTTATTGCAGCTACGATAGTGACATCCTGCAGGCATAATGGGTAGAGCCGGTACTCGTGTCTTTAAGATATGAAAAAAATATGCGTGAGCTAGAATGCGGGCAAGCGGCTCCTGTCAGCAGCCTCTTCTGACATATTCTACGAGGCATCATTTCACACTACGACAGGCGTGTTCGCCGACGCTCTGTACAGCGGACTTCTTGCTGATTGCTGCTTGTCTAGAAACGTCCTGATCAGCATTTCCGCGTAGATGCGCGTGGCTGCCTTCGCATCGTGTAGCATTTGTGCATTGCGTGGTAAGCGGGCCTTTCCGGAAATAAAGCTTCATATCGTCACTCACATCGTTGTAGCGGTGCAAAGGTTCTCGACCTGGCTATGGAAGCACGGCCCCGACGCCCGGCGCGTGGAATAAAAAGGCTGCGCCGCATCGTCCATCGTCAATTTCTTCCTGTCCAATACCAAGCAATGAAGAACTTTGCGATCATCGTTGCGGTGTTTCTGCTTTCGTCAGGTAAGTTTATTTATTTATTTTTCGCATTTAAGAAAACTGTTATTGGCGGCATGATGAGAGCCACATTTTTAAACAATGGGGATATATGTAAACAGACGTGTAAGCAGCTATAATAATAATGTAAACTGGCATTTCTTTGATGGAGGTAAAGAATTTTAAAACGTTATTCCTCAGTAATACTCCGATTTTTTGGGAATTAATTTTTTATTACTTGGAAGAAATTTACTCCATAAACGCAGTTTTCATTTCATGCAGTCAGTGTAAATACACTGTAATATCTACCATGATAGTTCGCTTGCGATGCAAAGAAAATTTCTTGGTGCAGTTCTGAGAAGTAACGCTAAGAGAAAGTAGTGCGCATATAATAGCACTTTGGCAAAATATAGCAACTGCTTTAGTGCGGTAAGTTAGAATGATATAGGCAGCATGCCACCCAGATAATGATAGAGACACATGTGTTGCCTGCTTCCAGTGCTACTAGTGGAGGGTCAACGGTTGGCAGACAAAATATTTCCAGGAGGAAAATTGCCGCCTGGACAACGTAGACCACCTAGTGGAGGGTCTGGACGCCGCTGTGGTGTAAGTATCTGAGCAAAAACTGCTGTGCCTCAGCACATGGCCAAAAATACGAGGGCTTGGTATACGTGAAGAATACTTTGCCATAAATAGAAGAGAAAGAGCCTTCAGCCTATGCGTGTGCAACCTCTGAACGCACCGCACCATAGTTCTTTAATTATGAAGTTTCCTATACCCGAATAAATGACCCAACAAGGTTACCCTCTTAGCTTAAGCACATCTGAAAAAGCGCATACCGATCGCGGCCGCCGACAAACATCTCGCACCGTTATTGGATGCAACAAAAGGTGTCCCTGAGGTCGTATACTTATATCAATTCATATTTTTTGTGTAACTCAGTCACCTAGCTACACAAAAATAAAAGTTGAGTTGTTCGAAGCGAGTTTGTAACTCAACTCGTGTTTCTTATAAACGACAATCTGTAAAAGCACACCTTCAGTACGGCTCGTGCTATCAAAGATGCCAGCGTAATCGTCCGCACAAATCGTCATTGGCTGTTCCTTTAACTGTTTCGTTTAACCAATACCGTGACGACCACATAACATCGTAAATACGATTGGCGACTTACATTTAAACAATTTTAAATTCTAGCATCACCGTGTGTTTTAAACGGGCCCGGAAACAGTCTGCCCCAGGGGGCAAGAAAAACAAAAAAAGTGATTGAGTCACGTCGAAAAATGATTGAGCAAGCTTATGTGACTCCAAAGATATCCAGGTTTAACAGGGTCATCTTTCTTTAATATGTTAATTGATACATTGAAGGGGGCCACAAAATGCATATAATACAGTTCGAGAGCGCACTTCGCCCATTTGGTACGACTATTTAGTTACTTTTTTTTGTCCACTTGCTCCTCTCGGCAGTAAAATCGAGGGGAGACCGGAAGGAAGCGACGCGACGCAGTCTCCAGCTAGCCGCTCTTACGCTTCTTTCGAGCACGAACCACGAACATCCTTGCGGTGTTCGCTGAGCCAATCACAACGTCCTCACGAGTGACGTGAAGTTGTGAGATATCGCTGCAAGACAGCATTCGATCGAAAGGCAGGCGCTGGGGGTCACAGCGAGGCCCGGGACATGGAAGTTTCAAGAATCATTTGTAAATTGTTGGCCCAGTTTTAGAAACTTGTACGCAGCATGCATGCTTCATTGCATTTACTATACATGATGCACGCGTTTCATATGGCCACTTTCAAAGCAATTTCAGTCCATTTAGCGTGTGATAGCCAGCTTTTCATTTGTTTTATCTATATGTTGATGAAAAAAAGTTGTGCAAGCAACCCATGTTCTCTATTTTGTTGTTGTATTTTGAGGTGCTTATTAGCTGACCGTCTCAGCAGATGAAGACAATTATCCGTGTATTATTTACATTTACATTGGGACAGAAATCTCGCAACACGGAAACAAAACATCGCCGTCGAGCATGTCTTGTTGAATGACTTCCTGTACAATCTGGCGAAACGACGCGCATTCGAGATTCCTGATTTCAAGAGCGCTGAACGGGTTAGTCTAAGCCGTAAAAAAAAAGGCGCAGCCACCATTAAACAAAACACACCTGCTAGAAATATCGTTTTCGATGGTTGCAGATGAAAACTAGGAAATTATTCCTCCTTTTAGAATAAAAGCGGTCTGATCTAAAGAACAGGAAAGCCGAATTGCATTGATGCGAACTATTTGCGCATAGCGAGAAGAAGAGGCACTCGTTGCCTTGGAACTGCGGATGTTGTTTAGCGTCGGTTCTAAAATAATAACTGCCTCTTGCCAACGCACAACCCGTACGATGAGGTTATTTTTTTTTTCAGAACAAGGAAGCGAACGCTTGCGTGCATGTGCGCATTCGTGAGTGCCACAGACTTTTGTGTTTCAGAACCAGGTCTGTCCACCTGGCCGGCGCTGCGTTACGAGGCCACTCAGATGCTTGAGACCTCCCTGCGCTTCGCAATCCCGATGTGAGTATGCAAGGGGCAGAACTGAGAGAACGTAAACAGGGCAGTTCACTCAGTGGAAGTGGGTGAAAAAAAGCCTTAGCCATCTCCGGTTGGCTGCTGACATTTTCGTGCTAAGTAACTAAGGAAATTTCAGAGCAAGACTGAAGGCCTTCGCATTCACACTGGAACTCTAGGGTGTAAAAAATGTTGCTGAAACCACAACGCTGCTTGTGCATGTAGGGCGAGAGCCTTCCGCACGATACTGACGGCGCCTGCCAGTTTGGCTGCAGCGACGAAATTTCTTGTTTCTTACGTCTCTTTATTCAGTCAGTCATACTCTCGATTTCCGTCATGTTCGATTTATAGTACTGAGAAAAACGGTCAGTGCATACTTAAATAATAGCATTATCTGGTAGTTGTTAACTTGCATGCGAAGACGTGGTCGATTATATTGAACATTGGATTTTGACGAATGGATATAGCGCACTAACGGTCTTAAGTATCTCGGTGCACACACAAATCGTGCCGTAAAGGAAGGGAGGAGGAAAAACGCTAAGGCGTCCGTGTGTTGTGCGATGCCAGTGCATGGTAAAAATCCCCAGTTGGTCTTATTCCGGAGCCCTCAACTACGGCACATTTTCTTCCTTTCTTCTGTCACTTCCTCCTTTATTCCTTCCCTTACGGCTCGGTTCAGGTGTCCAACGTTATATGAGACCGATACTGTGCCATTTCCTTTCCCCCAAAACCAATTATCATTATTAAGAGAGGAAGGTGGGAGTGAAAGAAGAAAGAGAGAAAGAGGTACCGTAGTGGAGGGCTTTGGAATAACTTCGACCACATGGGGATCCTTAACTTGCACTGACATCGCACAGCGCACGGGCGCTTTTGCGTTTCGTCTCCATCGAAACGCTGCCACCGCGATCGGGATCGAACCGGGGTACTCCGGCTCAGCAGCCGAGCGCCATAACCACTAAGCCACCGCGGCGGGTCGATGATACTGCCATATCGTGTTGTGCATACCAGTTTCTCTCGAGGACCAGAATGGTACGCTGAAGCTTAGGATGATAAAGAAAAAAAACATGAAACCGCTTTAAGCTGGACGTTGAACTTCAAGTAGCTCCTAACGGTTGAGCTTGGCGCAAATGGAATGCCCGGGATGTTTTTTTTTCTGAGCATTTCTTCAGGAACTAATGGTTCTTATCTTAAGCCTCAGGTTTGGTTCTATGCTAGATGTCTTAGAAATTGCGCTCAGGGTTTTCCCTCACACTGAGGTCAAATAAATATATTGACATTGAGTTAATAGGCGCACATGTGCGCGATGGGCCAGAAGTGATGAGAAGAAGCCCATTTAGTAGAAAATCACTGCTTAATGCACTCCTGATTGCAATTATTTGGCAAGAATGGCATAATTTTCCATCGCATATCTTACAGGTAAACTACTCCGCAGTCTATTTAAAACCTCACGGTACAGTTTAGGTCCGTCGCACGAAAGGAAAAGTCATCGCAGTTGTTCATGGCATAGTGTCTGCATTTCTTAACGAGGAAATTATGAAAAGTATTCCGAAATGCGAGCGTTATGCTGTAATCGCCACACACGCCTGCAAAAGAATAAATTATTGCTTCCCTTAAAAAACCTTTCTGTTGACAACACAATTTTCCTGGCTGAGGGGGTCGTAATCGACGCGTTTACTGTAAAATATAACGCATTTATGTCACACAATCAGACTCAGTTGATAGTTTGGTAAGAAACGCACAAATCACTTCATACCTTGAATTTTATCTTTTGTTTGTTTTTGGAAAATCCTGGAAGAGTGTCGTCGGAATCCTAAAATCTGTTAAAGTAATCAACAGGAGCGTGCACATGAGACGAGATGTAGACGAGTTTGCAGTGCATTTGAAGCATAAATTAGCCGCTAATTTTAATCTCCGGCGTCAGGCTAACGTAATCCATCATATCCTTCGGCTTTGTCGTGCCTGTACTGCCAAAACACTGCACAAAATTGTCTGACGGGTACCCAACGTGTGCATCTGAAGACTGGATAGAAGTTGTCGACAACCTCCTTCTTGAACGTTTGATATATAGAGAATATGTTCCCTGTCTTTAAGACCGTCTAGAAATGTCTGTATTCTCTTGGGTCCAAGGCACAATTTTTATATGCATCACGCTATAGTGCACTATAAATCTTGTATACACAGCAAAAAAATCATCGTAATAATTATTTACGGTAGAATATTGTTTACAATTTCATAAAATGGCGTCCCGTGGACATATAGTTGTATCAAAGCAATCTATTTCAAGGGTATACATGCAATGTGAAAACCCTCAGTAGCATAAACGTTGCACGCAATAATAATAGCGTCAGTACTGCTTTTCATGGATTTTTTTCTCTTCTGTTTCTATAGTACTGGAATACATTTTACACCTCTTCCTATTGGTTTAAGAACAACAAGCGATCGGAGTGTTCGTTTTCAGTCTTGGAGTGTTATGCTCTACTTTTATTTAATATTTCCCAAGTTTTCATCTGAAAATATTGTTGTCTTTCGCTGCTGTTATATATGGATTCTCATTTTTATTTGGTATGGGTGGCTTAATATCGTGCTTTACATGTTTACGCATGTTAACGCCTTGGTAACAACTTTTTTTTTGCAGGCCTATAAAAGAGCACATGAGACCAACGATTCTTTCCTTTCAGAAATTTCAAGATTTGGATTTTCAGCTCGCTTCCTTAAAAAACGGATGGAGGCCCAAAATATGTGCTACTTTCTTGAATAAACCAAATATCTATTGAACCTATACTTCCAGTCCGCGTGAAGTCCCACCTAAATCCTTTTTTTTAAAATTTACTGCAGGCATTTATGCAGACGAATAAAGAGCAGAGAGAAATAGTGTTGCAACAGCAGCAATATCGACACAAATAGTTGTATGAAGGCCAATATCAGCAGAGGGTGCGTTCCGAAACTAAAAGGGCGACTTGGAGCTGCATACACCGGTGGTGCAATGAGTGAGACGAGACTGAAGTTGTTTTTAACAATGAAAGAAATTGCATATATGCAGGTTGTCCGGGATAATTTTAGCCAGAGTTTAATATATGCTGCGGGAATCTAAGGCGACGCGGCTAAATGCATGTTGCTAGCTATTGTATGGAGCAAGTCACAAGATTTTTTTTATTGTGCTTAGTTTCATAATTAGCCGAGTCTAATTAACCAGCTTCGCACGCAGTGAATACAGGCGAAAAATTATAATGAGAAGGTTGTAGAATGGCCCGTAAAACATTTTATATATCGCGCCCCTCATATGCGTTTTTGCGCCATCGAAATACGGCCGCCGGGGCAGGAATCAGACATTCCGCCTTGCAATCGGCAGCTGAACTCTAAAGTCACTGAGTTACCCGGGAAAGTTGCAGAAATATGATGTACGCCCTTCAGACAAGGAAGTGGGGGGGGGGGGGGTGTTTATAGTCATAGAGGGTGGTATAGGAGCGAGATCACCGAGAAGCGGCCCTAATGGGCCAGAGAAGGCCACGTGATATATTCGCCGTCAAGTAGCGTCAGCTGGTGGTTGCGATTGGGCGCGAATACAAGAATATTTTGCGTCAAAGCGCCAGTGCTATCCAGTTTTTCAAATTCTAAAAAGATTATGGCTGTTACCAACGACCAGTAAAACGTCTTTACTTGCCATGGAACGAATGACTTTATAAGAAAATAACAATACTGTGTGAGTTAATTCACCGGCAAGTTATTAATCACGAATGAGACACAATCTCACGTAGACTGCCACTGTTCATGCTATGACGGAAATCCGTACATATGCCAAAAAAAGAATGCATTAAAACCCTGTTAGAATTTCTCTGGACAAGAGAAAGTCTCTGATTTCGACGAATTTCTAATTTGTGCGCGGGGCAGAATGAACTGAAACGAAGTTTCCCACATCACCAAATATTCATTTTTTAAAAAGGCGTATAATCGTTGATTGCTGTTTAGAAAATTTTGCGCGCCATTAAATATTTTTTTTCAGTCCTGCCAAACGCTGCAGCGCGGACAAGCTATCAGATGAACCAACAAACATGCCCCCTAGGCCACTCATGCGTGAACAGCCTATCCAACCTGTAAAATGGTCATATGCTCCGTGATACTACGAAGAACGCCGAGAGCACCATCTGCGACGCGCACGCAATTAAAACTGGAAACAAAAAATCAGATCGCAGAAAAAAAAAGCAGCCAGCCGAAAATCTCTCATTGATGATGATGACTGAAGATCACTACCGTTACTTCTTCAATATTGGCCATACTTCTGAGACGCCTACTGACCATTATGATCCCCCCGTATTCGATACCCTGTGCACATCTAAGCTCCGCTCCAGTTCGAGAAAACGAGTTTCACGCCAAAAAATAGCGAGCACGTTTGACGGAACCGCACGCAATGTCCGAATCATTCAGACATCCGAATTGGCGGGGGTCGAATTAACGAGGTTTTAATGATTTGTGAAAAGCTGCAGATGGGCTTCGTTGTAACGTTTTCTACATATGTGACGTAGGTAAAGTTTGGATTAGGCTGTCAGTGTAAGACTTCAAAAAGCCGCAGAATCAATCTTTTTTATTTATTAAACCGAACAATGTCTCCCGAAGACCCATTAGAATATGACAGAAATAGGTAGGACAATTCTTATTTTTCTAGGCAGATCATTGAAAAACACCGCAGGAACACACGTACAGTACTGTTACAGCACTGCAAGTAGCTCTGTTTCGACTGCCCCGGTTAAAGAATTACTGGATTGGGGTGCGATGGGTTACTCGTGCATTGCGCATAGTAACGCTTTTAAATATTCTTTTTTTCCGAGAACGATTGACGAATGGAACGCCCTGCCTCTACGAGTGACATCGGTTGTTGATTTTGACAAGACACTTTGTGAGCCATTTTAAATTATATATGCACTACATTATACAATTTTATTGTTCTCCTTGTTTTACGATGCCGCTGCTCTTGTATTGAATGAACGTAATTTTATTCCCTCCCTGCCTGGACCCAAATAAGGGCCTGCAGTATGATGGAGATAAAATAAAACTAGAAATAAAAATTTAGGTAAACATAAAAATGAAAGATCATAAAAAGATAACGTATCTCGCATATTGTAGGTAATAACTGAGAACTAAGACTTACCAGCGCGCATTCGTTTAGAATGTTCTTGCCTTTCCGAGTAGGCTGTTGGCGCGAATACTGTCACTTGCGCAGTCGTGCATTAGCGTTCTATAGCACTAGTCACGTTTTTTATATAGCAACTACTGCAGCAAATATACCTATTAGGTGGTCAAGACAGCATTTTATTACCTTCAGAGCTTACAGCGCGAACATAGACCTATTTCACAAAGTAGTCTGTAGAACTCAGAGAGCCTTGAGCATGTTTTGTTCAATAAATCACTGTGGATGTCTGAAAAACACCAAAAAATATTTCTTCCCCGGTTCTAAACTGCAGCCTGTTGACTCTGACGTTGTAACACATAAAAATTGAACAAGCTCTTATTGGTCAGATTAATCGCAGACAATTACTCAAACACAATCACAGGTTCTACATTTTTCATGTTATCTTGGAGGGGCAAGCAGTAATTACACAATATTATTCGCGCGGAATTTGCTGATCTACAGACACAGTGATCCACAGAAGACTGGCGTGATTATTAGGGTTCTCTTCGGAAATTCTTTCTTTCTTCGGATCTTCTTTCCCCGGTTAGTCATCATGCGCACAACATATCACTTTCCAACTCGGATGGTTCACATGTGCTGCCAGACGATCGATCTGATGTAATGAACTCGTACTTTTCTTCAGTTTTTACCCATGAGCCGAAAGATGACTCTGTCCTGCTCAAAATGCGATTCGTTTAGAAGACTGATCGACCATGTTCTTCAAATCTCATGGCTGGAGTAATTAGGTACAAAAAATGAAAATCAAACTTCGTACAACCTGTTTCCGCAAAGAAAGAGTGGACGTCGGAGCCATCGATGCTTCCGTTGCTGCAGACTTCCTCGGAGGCAGTGGCATGGTTATCACATCCTGCAAGACTACCTCTACGTGCAGAAAACAAAGGGGAAATAAGGTGCTGTGCTTTCTGTATTACTGAGCGGCATCCTGTATATACTGGGCGACATCCACCTAGGGGCTAGAAGTTGCGGATAACCGGTTTCGGTCAAGAGCCTTTGACATATTTCATGAGGCGCCCTTTCACATTGCCAGAGACTTGTTTACCGTGCAGCATATCTGATTGCCACTGCATGTTGACTGATTCTCTAGAAACTTCCTGCTTCGCGTTTCCAGGTAGGTGCGCACAGTTTTTTTTCCAACATATAGCTTTAGCGCAATATATGTAAAAGAGGGCCTTCCCGGACATCAAACTTCATTCTTTCTTTCATATCCTTGCAGCAGTAAAAAAAAGTACCGCCCCTACGTGCGGTGCGTAGAATAAAAAGGGCTGCGCAGAATCGTAGGATCAGCCTTTTCTTCACGCCGTAGTGAGAAATGAAGCACTTTTCGATCATCGTTGTGGTGTTTCTGCTTTCGGCAGGTACGCAAAGATTGCTTTACTTCAGTAAACTAGCAGATTTTTAAGAGTTGTATTGAATATGTGGATTGTGTAGAAGTATGTAATATTAGCAGCGTGATTATAGGGCTTTGTGCTGACAAAGTAGATTCTTGTTATAATCATTTTTAATTTAATTGTTACATGAATTTGCAACCAGATGCGATAATAATTTGGCATTTCTTTGACTGAGGTTTCAATTTTTATGGGAAATTTTTTGGTAAATTTTCTTAAATTAGCGGCGACGAAAAATGATGTAGCTTAAAACTTTAAGCAATCTGTACCAATAACGCGTTTTTTTCTGCTCGCAGTCAGTGTAAAACCACTCTTATCTATATCCTGGCATTATACTTTGAATAGTAAGGCAATTATTTCACTTCATATTGTTTTGAGGTGGTGGTGCTTAGCAACGAAAGGTAGTGCATAACAGGACTTATACACAATGTGGTTACGGCTTTCGGAGCGGTAATTTACATTGATAAATGTAGCGAGAAACAAGGATAATCGAAGAGACAAATGTGTTGCTTACTCGCAGCGCTCTTGGTGGAGGTTCAAAGTTTGAGAGAAATTCCAAGACTAAGACGGGCACCTGGAAGCATCTCCTGGACGCCGCTGTGTAAGTGCATGAGAAAAAAGCTCTCTGCCCCAGTGTACGCTAAAAATACGAAGGCTAGGTACACGCGACGAAAACTGTGACTTAAATATAAGAACCTATGAATGCAACCTATGGATGTGCGGCCTTTCAATGTGTCTCGCATAGCCCTCTAATACTTAAGTTTGCTAGACTTGGAACAACTGAGAGATATTCGCCTCTGTATATAACGTCCGAAAAGGTGATGCCGTTGACGGCCTCTAAAAAACATTTCGCACTGCTACATGATTAGGTATTCCCCTTGTCACATACTTATCAGAACGGTTGCAGATTGTGTGCATTCGTCACCTACGAGGAAAAACCTATATTAACTAGGTCGAACGCAGCGCATCCGTTGAGAATAAACATGGGTGGCGTTAAAAAATTCATGTTATCTTCACTACCGTTCATGATACCTAAGATGCCACACTTTGTCTATCGGTAACCGTAATTTCATTCATTTCCCCGCAAGCTAATCTCTATTTATAAAGCGCAGAACATAATTAGGACTCAACATTTCTTGATTGCCTTTACTAGATATTCTGATGTCCATTTGAAGTCGTCATTCTGAGAGGCTTTCACATTTAAACATTTGAAATGGTGGCGTCGTTGATATTTTAACCTGTTTGCATCTTTTCATCTCTCACTAATTTATGTGTGGATGCTTATAGCAAGCTCTACAAACAGCGCTTATGCCAGAAAACTTTATATGTAGCAGCTATTGAAGAGCCCGCATTGACGGGAGATTAAGGCGTATATCGATTCGTTCCTTACAGACACAGATAAATCAAATTTTCGCAAAAGGCAAACAAGAACATGACCTGAGAGCGTTCCTGTTGATTGAGAACAATCCGACGAAGTGGCGCGTATCCAACATGCGTTATTTTGTGACAACTAAACGAGTTAATGTCGGCCCCAATGGAAGACCTAGCAGTGCAGAAAACATCGCATCGAAAACTCTTACAGTACTTCTGATAATAACCGTCTGATCTCAACAAGAACAACTTAAAGCAGTGCTCACGGAAACAGCAGAACCCCTACATTGGTGCGCCATTTACTTATGTGGTTAGCTTGAGAGTTTTTTTTTTACAACTAATATGCACTGCGTGCGCGCACATGTGCTTTTGTGGATACATGAATTTGGCCGCACTATACCTTAATTTTCAGCGCCGGGTCTGTCGCCGTGGTCTGCGCTGCTTTGGAATTAGGAAGCTACTGAAATGCACCTGACCTCCCCGTTTCGCATTTCTAAGTGAGTATGGCAAGGCGTATATAACGAAATAGAAACTGGGCAGTTAAAAAAAAAACAGGGTTAAATGAGAACGCATTAGCAACACTTTGCTGCGGACATTGTCTTGCGGAGTAACAAAGAGGAGAAACTGCACTGCATGACTGAAGGCCTTTATACTGAGAGTACACTTGTTTGATTACACATTAAAATGAAAGAAAAAAAAGAGTGTTCAACAGTCAAGGAAGGGCCTAACGGTTTTCGATAGACAGTGAGATACGGGAAGCTTTTAAAGAGTACTATCTCAATTAGTAGTGACTGCAGATTAGGGCTGCAACAAACAAATGATCACAGAAATCGCAATTGGTTGGAAGACTTACGAGAGGCACCGGAAAATTCCGGATAACAGGCCACTATACTTCTAAAGAGAATCATTGTATTCTTCAAAGATGTGCACACATATGAGGCCGAAATCTTGAGGCCAGCGAATTTGGCCTAAAGTTAAATTCAGGACATCTCCGTTGAGTTGTTAGAAATAATATAATGGTACAATAGCATTCGGAAAGAGAGAGAGAGAGAGAGAGAGAGAGAGAGAGATGAGTGTATGGGCGAAAAAAAAAACTGACGGTGGTTTAACTCTGGTTACACCTGGAGTGACGCGATAACTTGCTCACTTAAATTGCAAAGTCAGTCTTTCGCCGCTAGTTTCGCCGGGCGTTCCTTCTTCATTTTCGTCCCACTTGACACGGCGCATGCGCCCAGCTGTGGCAGCTCGGTTTCGCCGGCGCGCCGCGCCGCCGGCAGCAGTAGCTGCTCCGCACCACGTGGCTGGTCACGTGAGCAACCAGGTGACGAACCACGTGATCAGCCACCGCAGCCACAGGGTGGCGGCGCCGCCACGCTAAAGGCTCGAAATGCTACCGTAATGTGGGTATCGCTACAAAACGAAACAAAATATGCTACCTGAAGTCAAGAAAAAATTTGGACTTAAGTGGAGCATGTGATGCCATAAAGTGGCTTTCATTTATACGTTGGCAAGATAATGATCCTCGCCTTTTGTTCCTTCCTTGTCGGTGTTCCATGTTCTCCTCTGCACTACTCGAATAAAGGCTACTGTTGGCCCACAGAGAACGATGGCTTCGAAGAGAAGGAAAATTAATCCTAGGGAGGGTAACAGTGAGAGCAAGGGTTGAAATCAGGGCTTATGTGCCGGGATAGAGTGGGCGCGCCTGGTGCAGCACATGGCTAGCTGGAGACGCCGTTTCCCCACAGTTGATAGAACCTAGCTGGTGCTGTCGATCTAAATGAGCAAATCAGAAATTATTGAGGTTGGCCCTTGAACCTTAAGCGTGTTCTAGGATCGGAGTTTAATACCAGGTAGGCACGCCACCAGAAATACCTTTCGTTTACAGCATTAGTTCAAAAACGGAGGGCCGAATATTGAGCCTATGGTTTGATTCTACACCATTTCTCTAAGAAATACAGCTGTCGGTTCACCGTCACCATGACATAAATGCATTGAGTTACTAATCATGGCTTATGTTCGGACGTTTCCAAAAGGAGCGGACTTTTTATTGTCTTTTTTCTTGCTGTATATCTGGAGGAGTTTGAGTCAAGGAGAAATATTTTTTCCCAATGCATGCACGCTTTATTACAGTCGCATGAAAAGAAAGGTTCCTGTAAATGAAAATTACATGGTATTAAGAAACTCTTAGAACGTTATGAACAGCTTTTCGAAAATTGAGAGCAACAAGCATAATCTGAACGCACGAACAGAAAAGATTAAATGATTGCTTTTATTAAGGAAGCTGTTTAGCGGACCACAACGGCAGCGTTTACTCTACACGTTAGCGCACGCAGAAACACACGACCCGAGTGCACTGAAAGCCCAGTACTAAAAGTAATAATAATAAGGTGCTCACTTTGTGCCTTTGGTTCTTTTTATGTGTGTGTTTGGAGAAGTGGCCAGGAAGAATGCAGTCTACTTCAAAAACTTCTAGAACTAATCCCAATTAGCATGTGTTTGAAAACTCGCTGTCAATACATTGGCAGTGCACTCGTAGTTACCATTAGAGCTTAAATTTCATTCCGCACTTCCAGTTAATGTATTCCTCTATAGCTTTCGGCTTTATATGGCTTATAGTGCTTAATTTCTGCATCGAAGTATGTGGCTGTAGTTTCAATCTGTGCATCTGAAGCTTAGAGGATGTGTCCCACCCCGTTATCGAACTTCCGATATATTGTAACGGAAAACAGGGAGACAGGTCGCTAACCAGCAGAATACAGCAAGCAGCCAGCCAGCCAGCGAGAGACACTTCAACGTCTTCGAAGACACTTCAGCGCCACCTGAGAACACCAGGTGGCATTACTCCCCCTCCAAAAAAAAAAGAAAAACAAAAGCGGGGTTGCAGTATGGGCGGTGGAAAGAGAAAAAAAAAACAGCACAAGCACACAAAAATGTACAAGGGAGGTGGGCGAAGGTGTCCCACGCGAAAACTAGCAGAACACTGAGCGTACTATCCATTACCGCGTGAAGTAGGGTTTCATGCGGACAACGTGCACAACCTCAGAGCGGGGTGGACGACGCTGAGGCTGCACAGTCCCGTCAGGAAGAACTTCGTAGGTCACTTCGGTGACGCGGCGCAAAACTCGGTACGGTCCAAAGTAACGGCACATCAGTTTTTCAGACAAGCCTGGGCGGCGTACCGGGGTCCACACCCAAACTTGGTCTCCCGGATGGTATTCGACGTGCCGATGACGGAGGTTGTAGCGGCGTGCATCCGTGCCCTGCTGCCGCTGAATGTGAAGACGGGCAAGTTGACGTGCTTCCTCGGCGCGCTGAGCGAACTGCTCGGCGTCTGGCGTGAGTGGGTGGTCATCAGTGCTGCATGGAAGCATTGCATCCAGCATCGTCTGAACGTCACGTCCGTAGACCAGACGAAATGGTGTAAATCGGGTCGTCTCCTGGGTGGCCGTGTTGTAAGCGTATGTGACGTACGGGAGAATCTCGTCCCAGGTTTTGTGCTGCGAGTCTATGTACATTGCGATCATGTCGGCGATCGTTCTGTTGAGTCTCTCTGTGAGCCCGTTCGTCTGTGGGTGATAGGCAGTAGTTTTGCGATGGTTCGTGTGACTGAGCTCGAACACGTCGCGCATGAGCTGTGCCGTAAACGCCGTACCTCGATCAGTGATTACGTGGGACGGTGCGCCATGACGCAGCACGATTTGTTGCATAAAAAACTGGGCGATCTCAGATGACGTACCGCGCTGCACCGCTTTAGTTTCCGCATACCTTGTTAAATAGTCGGTCGCGACTATGATCCATTTATGACCGGCCGATGACACAGAGAATGGGCCCAGAAGATCGATGCCGACTTGATCAAAAGGCGTCCGAGGGGGTTCAATAGGTTGGAGCAAGCCCGCTGGCTTGAGAGGAGGCGCCTTACGACGTTGGCAATCGCGGCAGCCTCTGACGTAACGCTGGACGGCGTGAGAAAGTTTGGGCCAATAATACGCCTGGCGCACGCGTGCAAGTGTGCGGGCAAAGCCCAAGTGGCCGGAGGTCGGCTCATCGTGACAAGCAAGAAGGATATCGGCGCGGAGATCTGCCGGAACGACGAGGAGGTGCGCTCGGTCAACAGTGCTGGAGTTTTTCTTAAACAAAATGCCGTTCCGGAGACAGAAGGCCGGCAGGTTTCTAGAAAATTGTCGGGGTACGACAGAAGCTCGGCCCTCCAGATAATCAATGATAGGTCGCAGGTCTGGGTCAGCTCGCTGGCGGGTCATTAGGTCTAAGGCGCTGACAACTCCAATAAAACCACTCTCGTCCTCTATGCTATCATCCGCTAACCCGACGGGCGCACGAGAGAGTGCGTCAGCGTCTTCGTGCGTCTGGCCAGATTTGTGCACAATGGTGTAATCGAATTCTTGGAGGCGGAGGCTCCATCGGGCTAGGCGCCCCGATGGGTCGCGAAGATTTGCAAGCCAGCACAACGAATGGTGGTCGGTAACTACTTTGAACGGGCGGCCGTAGAGGTACGGACGAAATTTCATGGTTGCCCACATAACCGCAAGGCATTCTTTTTCTGTGGTCGAATAGTTTGTTTCAGCGCGAGAAAGCGTGCGGCTTGCATACGCGATGACCCTTTCCACGCCACCTTGGTGTTGGACGAGTACGGCGCCGAGGCCGACGTTGCTCGCGTCGGTGTGGACTTCGGTTTCAGCCTCTTCATCAAAGTGCGCAAGAACAGGGGATGTTAGCAGTCGTCTGCGCAGCTCGGCAAAAGCCTCCTGCTGCTCGGCAGCCCACACGAACTGTGTATCATTGCGCGTGAGGTGGTACAGGGGTGCGGCAATCTTTGAAAAGTCGGCGATGAAGCGGCGGTAATATGCGCACAGACCCAAAAAACGTTGCACACTTTTCTTTGTTGCAGGAACAGGAAAGTTGGCGACGGCAGCAGTTTTCTCGGGGTCGGGCTTAACGCCATCGGCACTCACGAGGTGACCGAGAAACTTCAACTCTTTGTACCCAAAGTGGCACTTCTCGGGCTTTAGCGTTAAGTCGGCCGATCGGAGGGCATCTAATACTGTCCTCAGGCGTTCAAGGTGTTCGGCAAAGGTTTCGGAAAATACGACGACATCATCGAGATAAACCAAACAAGTTTGCCATTTTAGTCCAGCGAGAACGGTATCCATCATCCGCTGGAAAGTTGCCGGCGCTGAACATAGCCCAAAAGGTAGCACTTTAAATTCGTACAGTCCGTCGGGTGTCACGAACGCCGTTTTTTCGCGGTCCCGCTCGTCGACCTCTATCTGCCAGTACCCACTCTTTAAATCAATGGAGGAGAAGTACTGGGCGCGACGAAGTCTGTCGAGCGAGTCGTCGATACGAGGCAGCGGGTAGACGCCTTTTTTGGTGATGTTGTTCAGTTTCCGATAATCCACGCAGAAGCGGAGTGTCCCATCCTTTTTCTTCACCAGCACGACAGGTGAAGACCAGGGGCTGCTGGAAGGTTGAATGATTCCATCTGAAAGCATCTCCTTCACCTGCGTTTGGATCGCCTCACGCTCCTTCGGTGAGATACGGTACGGCTGCTGATGGATGGGGCGGGCATCGTCGGGCGTAATGATGCGGTGCTTGAGAAGAGCCGTTTGCCGGACTTTCGACGAAGAAGCGAAACAGGAGGAGTATTCAAGTAGGAGGGCACGTAGTTCTCGCTGTTGAGTCACCGAAAGGTCCGGGCTGATGTCAAGGGATGGGCGCACAGGTCTAACAGCTTCGAACGCGAAACATTCAGAAACCTCCGCTAAGGGGTCGGCGAATGCGATGGCAGTAGCACGAAAAAGGTGCCGGGGCTCGTTAGAGAAGTTAGTCACCAGGAGCTCAGAGCAGCCGTCGCGGAGATGGATGAGACCTCGCGCTGAGCAGATGCCGTGGGTGAGCAAAAGGGACAGGTTGCCCTCTGCGACCGCTGTCCCTTCACGTAGTCCGTCGCAGTGAACACTCACAAAAACGCTGGCGCGTGGCGGAATCCAAACGCTCTCGGCGGATATTCTAAGGGCGGCGCGGCGTGGACAGTCCTCGGAGTAAACATCAGCTTTCTCGGTAGAAAATGTGACAGTGCGCTTTCGGAGGTCAATAATAGCTCCATACTCTCGGAGAAAATCAACGCCAAGGATACAGTCACGGGAGCAGTTCGGTAGAACTAGGCAGCTGACAACAAATGTGGAGCTGCGAATTTGGACTCTTGCTGTGCATAGGCCAAGCGGAGTTACGACATGTCCGCCAGCCGTGCGAATCTGCGTGCCGGACCATGGTGTCATTACTTTTTTAAGAAGCGCCGCTAGCTTTCCGCTTAAAATCGAGAAATCAGCGCCAGTGTCCACCAAAGCACTAACCTTATAGCCATCGAGAAGCACGGGTATATCCAACGAGAATCGATCTCCGAGTTCAGGTACTGCAGTCGTTGCCTTTAAATCGCGGTCGGTCGCTGTTCGCGTTGTCGGGGGGTCTTGTTCGTATCGATTGCCAGCGGCCTCGCCCCCTGAGGTCGCTCTCTTTAGTTTTCCCGGCGGGGACTTGGCGACCGTCTCTGCGCCATCCAGGAGGAGCTTTGGGGCTGTGGCGAAGGTCGGCGTGGTGATGGAGACCGAGACTGCCGCTGGGGAATTGTCGCCATGCGCTGCTGGGCTACGTAGTCCTCGATCTCCCGGGGTCGTTGACCTCTTGGTGGACGGGTCATGTCGATAGGGAACCCCTGCAGCCCAAGCTGTCGATACGGGCACTGGCGATACAGATGACCGGGTTCCCCGCAGTGAAAGCAGAGACGCCGCCGATCCGGAGCACGCCACAGGTCCGTCTTCCGCTGGGGTGATCGTCGATTGTCGATGTAGTACGTGTCGGGGTGTGCGGAAAACAGCGAGCCTTGATTGGACGGAGGAAACTTCGCCGAAGAGGGCGCAGGACGTTGCAAGGCTTCAGCGTACGTTGGACGACGGCACTCCGTTGGTAAAGGCGGCGGGTCAACGGACGGGAACGAAGGTCTCAAGGCTTGAACCTCTTCGCGGACCAGGCTAGCGAGAGAGCCGGCCGTCGGCAGGGGAGCACCGAAAAGCGCCTGGAGCTCTTCGCGCACAACGGAGCGGATCAGGTCGCGGAGAAGACCAGGGTTAGCCCCGAAGGCAGGAAGCGGCTCTGTAAGTGAAGCGGCGAGTACCGGCCGGTCGTAGGTGGTAGACCGCCGCAAGAGCATCTTCTCCATCGTGACCGCCTCCGAGAGAAACTCAGCAACAGTCCCAGGTGGACTGCGCACGAGGCCAGCGAAAAGTTGCTCTTTAACGCCGCGCATGAGATGGCGCACCTTTTTATCTTCGGGCATGGCCGGGTCAGCTCGCCGGAAGAGCCGAGTCATATCCTCCACGTACATGCTTACAGTCTCATTCGGCATCTGAATGCGAGACTGCAAAGCCCGTTCAGTCCGTTCTCGACGATCCGTGCTGGTGTAGGTCTCCAGCAGGCGTCGGCGGAACTCGTGCCATGATGTTAGGGCGTCTTCTCGGTTTTCGTACCAGGTACGTGCACCATCCTCGAGACTAAAGAAGACGTTTCGAAGTTTAGCGGCGTCGTCCCACTGGTTGAATGAGGCCACGCGTTCAAACTCGAGAAGCCAGTCCTCTACGTCTTCGAGCTGACTGCCGTGGAATGGTTTGGGCAGTCGCGGATTCTGCAAGGTGTAGTAGGCAGCAGCTGGCATGACAGGTCGATGGGTGGGTGCTCTGGCAGACTCCAAAAGCCCGTGTTCGGGAGGTAGGCCTTGATTTCTCCGGCTAGCACGGTGCACGGGGGTGTCCACTAGCGAAGGACTGGAGCCCAGGGTATCCGGAGGAGTATGAGACATATACAGGGATCTTTACCCAGCGCCTACACCAAAATATGTAACGGAAAACAGGGAGACAGGTCGCTAACAAGCAGAATACAGCAAGCAGCCAGCCAGCCAGCGAGAGACACTTCAACGTCTTCGAAGACACTTCAGCGCCACCTGAGAACACCAGGTGGCAATATCATATCGAGGGGCAGGTCATGCAAGAACATGGTCACCGCCTTTCAAGAGCCCTTTGAACTGTTTGGAAAGCTTTCATTCCGGTGAAATATACAGCTATGCACCCTTTTATTTTTTGACCCAGGGGCGTTATGTGCACCACACGCATTACAAATACACCACAAACAATTATTTTCTGCAAACTATTACTTGCATGTGTCCTGAAATGGCACGCTGTGGACACTGCGCATATGCAGTGCCTCGAGCATTATATTTCGAGGGCAGCGATAGAGATCAATAAGCCTCAGTAGTCTAAACATTATAGGCAATGAGAATAATGCCAATAACGCTTTAATTGAATTTTTCTCCGCTCGGTTTTTATATAGATGTCACCCCTTTACTTGCATTCGCATTGCTTCAAAAGGCGCAGTGGTTCAGAATATTTGTTGCTAATCATAGAGCGTTATTCTGTTTTTCTTTGTCAATATGTATGTTTTCAACCCTCTACAGGTAGAAAAACGGTGGTTAATCGCGTTAGTTTTGATGAAAATCTGGTTATTGTATCTATTGGTGTCTTGGTGTCGGTAATTGTATATTGGTATCATGTTTTGCGTATTTAAACATGTTAAGGCCTTGATTCTTTTTGTTCGCAGATGCATAAAAGCGCGCTTGAAACCAAGGATTCTTTCCGTTCCTGAATTCTAGTAGTTGTGATTTTCTACTCTTTGCCTAATAAAATAGAACAACAACCATATTGTATGTAACTTTCTTGAACAAAGCAAATGTCTCTTATATCTTCTTAATATATTTTTCAGACCACGAGGAGAGCACTCCGAATTCTGCTGAAAATTGCTGGCATCATAGACGAATATTATTGCAAGAGCACTTGTCCAGGAGCAGTTCCAAAAGACTGGATCAGGGATTTATGTGATGCGAAACTATAAAGGCTAATTGCTAGCTGCATATTTTGCCAGCTGAACAAGTGGGTCGAGAATGCAGTTCTGCGTATTGGAAGGAGCCATACTTGCCATAAAATATTGTAACGTTTCTGCTACATACTAGGCGACAACTGCGGTTCTGAAAAGGACAGGCACCATCACATCAATATTGCCGGTGGACGACTCTCTTCTTTAATGTGACACATGCAAAGTGAAATTGTTTCTGCTTCATCTTTGGCAGCCTCAAATGACGCAGTACACACACACGCCATGTGTTGTCACCCAAACGTTCGTTGATTGCATAGGGCGCCTCGAATTTCGAAGTTAGTTTCCGCCCCTACGACTGGAGGCCCTATCGCACTAAAACCTCGTCTGGAACTTCGGTGCAAGGTGCTGGCCTTCGTCAGCGGTAGAAGTTTCGCTGCTGCGCCTGTTGCTCAGCAGACATTCTCTTACGTGCTTCCGGCCTGATGTTCTGGCAAGGTGCCTGTTCAAGTTAATAAGGGCTTCCAAGTTGCACGCAACAGTACGAGAGTTAATAAGGGCTTCCAAGTTGCACGCAACAGTACGACTATAATGCTGGCCATACACAACTTTATAAGGCGTTGATCCAGCACAACTTTGCAGGCAACTGTTGACTGCATAGGCTGCCGCCCGAAGGTGTTGGTTCCAGTCCGCCACAACTTGATAGTTTTTAGTGAACTAGGGAGCCAGCGAAGATTACACTGGTAGTTATTAGCGCACTAGGGAGCCAGTCAAAATTGCACTGTTTTATTCGTCCGCTAAGTAAGGCCATAAGCTTGCGGGTGGTACAACGGTGTAAATTGGTGCTCATCTCCTGCCGATATAAGTTTTCAGGGAAGCCCGTGTCTCTATCCCAAGCGATCTTGAAAAAAAAGATCAGCTGAGTACTTAGCAGCGACATGACATGACAGCAACGTCTACAAATTGCGAAGGATAATCAAGAGCCAGTCATGTACACGGGTTGCCCGCTGTCGACGTTGGCACCGGCCGAATGTGGGCGATCTCTACGGTGTGAAATATAGTTTCGGGAAAAAAGAATGGTCATGACAAGCCCAGGCTGGAATCCTGGAAGACGCTTGTGCTACCCGCCGGCTTTGCAGCTTGCAACTACGCACGGACGCTGCAGCCCGTCTTGGGCCACCGGAACCACTCCTGCGCCTTTCGCGGCTCGCTGACCGACGTGGCCTCCTGTGGGTGACTAGTGGATGATGCGAAGGAACTGCCGGCGCAGAGGAGCAGGAAGCACGAGCAGATGCTGCTCCTCCTTACGCTTGCTGTACCAGTGGTGGCTGTACAATGTTGGACCCCGCAAGACAAAATTGGAGTTGCTACGCGTCCGCTATGAAAGCCGTCGTGGCCGGTAAATCTCTGTCCGGGGTTCTGAGCTTTCGTTACGTCCTGCTGAAAAAATAACAGCCAGCTCTTGCTGGAATGGGTTCGAGAACAGCTGTCACCACTCTTGATTCATGACAAGGCGTCAGCAATGCGCTTAAGAGCCCCGCCAGGCGCCGCGCACCATATTTATACATATATGTGTACAATGGGACGAAAACAGATGAGATGAAAAAACACTACTTTTCTTGACGTTGCGGCCGGGGGATGGCCTTCGTCTGAAGAAACTGAGCTGCATGCATCTTCTAAAGTTTAAATGGTGATGTTTTAACTATTTGCACCAATGACGTTCAATATGTGCGAAAAAAATGTTCGTTTTCTTTAGAAAAATGAACAAAAGCAGTACGTAGCAATGTTTTCCAACTGACAGGATTTTTATCTTCACCAGGTACGATGAAGCTCATTCGAACTTTTTTTTTGCCAGGTCGCCCACACTTCAGAAAATCGTGACTTGAAATCCCTAGCCTGCACGCGTTGAAACGAGGAGATGGCAGTGGCAAGACAACATAGCGAGAGAGGAGCAGAGGACACTATTATGACTGATTAAGCTTCAATTTCAGCGTCATCAGATTTTAGGACCGTTGACAGCTTGAAAGGCGTTTATAAAAGCATTTTTCCACGCGAAGAAATTAATTTTTGATTGGAACACTCTGTTTGTGCACCTAATTTGATTCCAGTGATATATACCCAAAGTTTCGGAACGAAAACTTTTACATGTTCGCACGAAATTCCGATTAAAATCACTGCACGTTTGGACAAGTAAGCCAGGCACAAAGCTGGAGTCGTTGTCGTACTTTAAATCTAAGCAATAGCTAAGGTAGGCGAGCGCCGGCTGGGGAAGACTGTTTAGTCGCTACTGTCGTAAACCTTATTAAAAGTGGTTATATTACTGCTACTTCATAAATCATAAAGCCAGCGCGTTGACAAACAAACCAACTTCTCATAAACTGTGTGCGCGAAAACACGTAAACTCACAGGGATGTAATGAAGACCATGTGATGTTTGAATCCCGAAGAGTTCAAAACAGTGAACTGCGATGAACAATAGACGTTGCTTCTATTTATTTTTCTCGCCACGTGCCGAGGAGCAGTGTCCTCTGAGTAACTGACGCATTCAATGTCGAGAAGGTCATATTACAAGTTACAGCACCACGCTTTCTCGTCGTCAACAAATGCACGCCTGAGATACCCTGTGAAGAAGTGTTACGTTCACGCTACAGAGGTTTCGTAGAACGTGAAGAAAAGAGATTTCCCTCGCATGTCTGAAAACATGTTTACTCAGCGCTAGAAGATCCGCATGAGTGCCTTTCGGGCTAGTGGGTGCGGGCCCGAAAGGTCCGGTACTCAAAATAAAAGCTGGCCTGTTCGGCCATCAGGCAGACATTTCCTTGCAGTCAGTAGCCCAGAAATGAAGACCTTCGCCGTTCTGCTTGCTATACTTCTGCTGTTAGCAGGTGAGGTGGACGGAGCTGTGTGGTGTATTCTCTGTCTGTCTTCGTCCTTTCTGCGCACCGGGAGTCATTTGGTATGTGTTACGAACTAACCCAAAAGTTCGTCAACCAAGCGAGCTATAGCCCTGGCCTCTCTAAACAAAAGCTGCTGTTTTGCAGAAAACTACGACATTTCATTCATTGCGGAAAAATAGGCCTTATCTTTCTCGAAATTCTATCAAGCTAGCCAAGGAAATTTCAGTGCGACAGCATTAAATCAGTGCTGGGTATGATCTCACAAATCTGAGCCTTTCACTGCAACATGTAGGAGGTGGTATCTGCACACAACGTCATATGTTAATATTTTCAGACTATGAGTATTCCGTCTGTAATTCGGTTTCTTGTATAGAGTTTAACGTCCCAAAGCGACGTAGGCTATGAGGTACGCAGCATTGGAAGGCTCCGGATAGTTTCGACCACCTGGGGTTCTTTAACGTGTACTGACATCGCACAGTACATAGGTCTCTAGATTTTCGGAACCATCGAAATTTGACAGTGTGGTCGGGATCGAACCCACGTATTTAAAGTCTGCAGCCGAGCATGATAACGACTGAGCAGCCACGACGGTGCATCGTATCTGCTGTAAGAATTGTAACAGGAGCTGTAATATGTACTGCATTTTAGCCCGTAGTTCTTTATACTGCTACCAAACTTGCAATCTCCTGTGCTTTTGGAATGAGTTTTCAGTGAACTGTACTTTTTTTGAGGCTCTTCCTGAGCAGGGAGACAGAATTAGAGGACTAACGGTTTTGCTATAATGCTGGAGTAGCAGTGAAGCCTCTCTCTGGCTATTTTTTCAGTAAGCCAAGTGCAAATAAATGGAATTTTCAAGTTAATAACAAGGGTACAAAATGACATATGACGCAATTTTACTCTCTGTTCGCAATACCATCATTAGCGCTCTACTTTTTGGTGAAAGGTTCTGAGCACTCATGGTACTGAGTTCTGCACGGATATTTAAACATCCTTCACAAAACCAACATAAACGCACTCTGATTATCGCAGTGTCACCGAAATTGGCACAAAGGTATCCAGGAGGAGGCGGCGTAGGTCGCAGAGGTCGTGGAAGTTTCTGTGGCGTAAGTACTCATTACGTTCATTATAAACTTCACAAAGTGTGAATTGTTAAGACCGTAGAAAGGGTGCGTTGTGCATCACGCTACATGCCTGCAAGATCGCATTGCTCAATTCACGGCATGCTACTCTCCACGTCGACGGTGAGGTTTAAGTATCAAAATCATGGCCGCGTCTTTTCAGACATTTGTTTTATTATAGAAAAAAAAACAATTCGCTTCGAAAGCAGTCGTCAAGACGCTCTGTAACTGCCAAAAAAAATTTTGGCATACCATTGTGAACATAGTATTTCATAGGAAATCCGACGAATTCCTAGGTCTTGAGGTCTTGAGTGCATTGACAATAGCGTGAAAGATTGTACGCCAGAGCGTAGGAAGACAAGCATAAACTGAACTTTCCCTTCAATATTTTGGCCTGTTTTTCGCACGGTCCCCAGCGCACTGAATGTTTTCTGAAGTTGGCCAAAAGTACACTAAAAATTCTGTTTTTTTTTTTGCACGAAGGGCGCTTTCGACCGCTGGAATGATTCCTTTCGTCCCTGATACTGTTACTCGCTTTTCGCAGTCGTGCAATATTTTCACTGCCATTGAGTACAAGAAAAATAAACTAGGAAGGTCGTTTCATAAACAGCCGACTCCTTACACAACGCAGAGTAGAAATCAGTGTCATATGATCTCATGCTCAGAGTTCACTCTCATTATGTGTACTGCTTTGCAGAGGCAACGCTGTCAATTCCCGCGGCGGTGCATCGAGACGACAGTTCGGTGTATAAGATCTTTGTGCCTGGAGCGGTTTCGATGTGAGTGCTGAAAGTTTTAAAGCGCACTATTTCGCCGTGCTTACTACCCGTCGATATTGTAGCAGCAAGTACAAATCGGATGCAGAAGCCACCCAACCATGCAGTCATTAAACATAGTTGCACGCTGCGCAACATCGGACTCCGAGGCAAAAGTTGAATGCATGCCAGGGTTTGCGTCGTGTAACCTCATCCCGGTAACTACGACGTAATGACGTGTAATCTTCAAAAGGGAAGAGTTAATAATAACAGTGGAGGCAATGGTTCAGTGGCGGTTAGAGTTAAACAAGCTGTTTTGGAAGACGCACTCTTCCTCAAGGCGTTCACGTACATACTGTGCGTTTAGCAATTTGCTGATTGTTAGGAATTAATAATTGGATTGGTTTGTATAAATTTTTAAGACTTTAAACTAATGTAATACGCAGAAACGGCCCATTTTTAAAGTTATGGTAAATTTATCATGGATTAGGACATCAATACTTGTCTGTATTGCTTTAAACCGAGTGTGTTGTGGACAACAAAGGCTGCACATATTCTATTTACATTACTGTTACTTCATTATGATGCTGCAGTATACGATTTGTGTCTACTTAATTTAGATTAAGATTTCGTCTTTGCAACATTCACTATAAATGGTTTTAATTAAAATGAAATTCAAGAGTTCGCGAACGAAACTAGTAGTACAAGTTTCAATAGATGTCTGGCGTGCTTTCTCGTAAATTAGGAGGGTGCTGCACAAGAACGAAATCAATTTTGTTGGTGAAACGCAAGCAGATGCGTTGATATTAAAACGCAGTACTTCTAAGTGAGCCCTCTGCACGAATGGCTGTGCACCAGGCACAGCAGGTTGGAAGAAAAGTGCACGATAGACGTAATTAGGCTTTTCGGCTATGCTAAGAGAAATAGTTTCTAAGGAAAACCTTGAGTAGTATCTTCATGCGGTTACAGTAAAAAAAGCGCCTCCCAATGCTCTGTTCAACAGTGTCCACTCCCTCGCAATAATGTGTAAAGTATAGAGTATACAGCACAATAACAGGGCAATCATTGCTACAATGCTCGTTGTCGCTACTACGCGACCAGAAAATTCTGATGATGAGTTTGTCGGCTCGTTAAACAAAAAATTCACACGTCTCGGCATAGAAGTTCTGCACTCAGCAGTAACAACATTCATACGTTCTTCGTAGTAGATCTTTGGATGAACATGACCATGCAATCATGGTCATGTTCTTTTGTTGACTACGTATCTTGTTATACCATTGTTACGCATTGTGTAATAATTGGTTACTCAATTCTTTTCTTTTCCAGGCATCTGAAAGCTCGGCCTCAAGAATTATTTCATAGTTTTGTATTTTGCGGTCTTGTGTGTCAAGTCAAGTCAGCACAATTTGCGTTGAAAAAGATGCAGGTTTATTCGCAACAAAGTGTGAACGATCCCTGCATGTATGCCATTTCATGGTCGTTATTGTAATAAAGTTCACGAACAATGTATTTCTGGGTTTGTGAGATTTTGTACATTAAAAAAGTGAGAAAGTGTACTATCGTCTAGTAAGTTTTTTTTTTTTTTCATAACTAAAGTTATTGAGTTGTATGGTGACCAGACATTTTGTCATACGTAGTCGAAAAAGAACAAGTATTATATGGGCTCAAAACAGATTTTCTGTAATATTTCTGCCTATGAGCTGGTAGTAAGAACAGAATGTTTTGCAGTAGCAACAAAATTTTGCGTAGTACCATTTAAAAAAAAAATCAGTCTTCACGAAAAAAAAAACTTTGTTGTATTTTTGGCACAGTTGTGTCGATGTTCACCTGCGTAATACAATATTGTGCTGAAAAACTAGAGTTCGAGGAAAGAAAATTTAAGAATGCAATGTGAGCCGCACTGCAGTAGACAAGTGACGACAGCGCGTCGCAACTACTAGGACGAGTGCCCACTCAATAGTCCGCTTTAAAGGAAATGCCAAAAACTGTACGCTCTTGCATGTTGTATTTGTGGAGCACGCTTACCAAAAGTGTGCAACTACCGATGACACATTTTCGATTGGGCGCTCCACCTGGTCTCTGGGCCCAAACCCACCTGGATGAAGCTCCCATTCGCCACTTGGTGATCGCCAATTTCCGGTTTTGCCATAGAAAAGCTGCGGCGGCCCCGTTTGCTCGACATCTAAACAGCTATTGCTGTGACCTGAGGCACTGGATGCTCCTGTGTCCCCTTTGCACTTTTTTGATAAACAAAGCTTCCAGAGCTTTCAATTGTGCCCATTATCTAATAGATTTTCAATATCAGTGGAACCACTGGATAGCCTGTAAACAACTTCAATACATATCTTGAAGGACAACCATCCACCAGCTATAAATAGACAGAAACGACCAAAAAGTAGAAAATGCAGTGGAATTTGTCAGGAACGAAAAAAAGGGTTTCATCACTTCTTAATCTGCTTTATTTCTTGGTCTATTTTGCGAGTTGCAAAATTCCTATCTAGCTGTACACACCAACACTTCCGTATATAAACTGAATACTGCCACTTGAGCTGTATAAAAATTGAGCTGTATAAGAAGCGCACTTTTGTGCCGTCAATTAAATGTCACTTTTGACACGTTCCTTAAAGAATCTAACGCTAATCTACCAGCTTTTAAGATGCGGTTATTTCCTGGGAGGATATGCAGAGGACTTTCAAAAACACGGCAATTTCAAATCCCCTAACATTCCACTGATGCACTACTGTAGATGTTCTTTCCTGTTATACAATATACATCTTATAGGAAACCGGTATTAAGGACTGTGGATCTGAGCCCCCTGTCTCATCAAGATAACACTTCTACCACAGGATTCTCTAGCTCATATATGTTTGTGACAAACCTGATCGGTAGGGAACTGGTCCGCTACACTTGCTTGATGCTGCTGAGTATTTCCTGTGTTGTACTGTGTGCGTGTGGTAAACGTTTTCGCAACGTGTTCTGAGTGGTTCGGGTTATTCCGAGTTTCACCTTGGTTTGCTTGTAAATATTTCTTGTAAATATATAATTCATTGTAAAAAATATCACGCGAAAAAAAAATGTCATGCAGTGGTGCTTAACTTACACTAGTGGTAAATCAAATGATGTTTGATTCAAATATTGGCGTTGGTTTCTTTGGTTTGTTTTTTACTTTTTCATTTTATTATTTAATAACTTTAGCAGCTCTTTTTCACTGCTCATTATCATTGATTGAAGGCCTCCTTTTCTATGCCATCAGCATGTGCAAACATGTAGAAAGCGTGTTCCTACTCTGCGCCGCATCTTCTACCGCTTAACTAGGTCCGTACTAGGGCATGACACTACGACAGCAATTGCCATCTGTGATGTGCATAGTAAAGAGCCAAAGAGAAATAAAAAAAATTTTGTTTCCGAGTCTCCTCTTTTTACTTCTCAGTTGCAAGGATACCACGGCTCGTTGTAATCAACACAAGAAAGGATTGTCTCCTGGTTGAAAGTATTGAGGGGAGACATGGCAAATGAATTAGCAAGTTTGGTCAAATTTTGCGATTTCTTTGTTTAAACAATTTTTCACAACCCTAGAATCTTCATCATTCTGGTGAGAAATATTTAAGGAAAATATGCAGTAGGAATGAAGAAAATTTTGGGATGTGTTGTCAAGAATTGTGATCGAATTGCGCTTCAGATAGCCATAGCGCATCACTGGTTCCGCAATTTTCTGACAACGAAACACTGCCACCTTTTATTACCGTAACGAGGAGGCATCAGAGCTTCGGCTAGTCCGTATTTGTGTGAACAAAGGCAAAACCATAATACCCATCGGTAAGCGAGGCAGGCGAGGAAATGAAATTTAAGGGTGATTTTCCCAGCTTTCGCTCCTTCAGCGATTACAATCAGCTCCTAAATAAATAGCAGTACCCTGGTAACAACACCCAGATTTCGGCTATGCACATGCTGAATAATTTTTTAATCTTTTATTTTTTGGAAACCTTTTCATGTAAATAAGCACGTTAGATTTTAACTTCAATTCTCTAGACTACTGCGCATCTAAAAAAAAAGAGCCAATAGTTTTTGCACAGAACAGCACTTTGAAACAAGCTGGCATAAATTACCTGCACATTTCCTTCTTAATTACATAATGCCCTGAGATTACCATATCGGGGTGTCAATATCAATTACACAGACACTATAAAAGCTATGAGCAAATAAAACGCAGTTTCAAAATCGCCATCGATACTAACATGTCTGGGCCAAATGGGTCTAACAAACTTTGTTTTCAAAGCGCCCTTCGAAACTTGCTATCAGTTGACGGCTCATAAAACTGAGCTATGTAAATGCAAAGGTTGATTTGTAGCAACTAGAAAAGCTAGGTTCTAATAAAACTGAGCTCTAAAATCAGCATCGACAATAACATGTCCGCGGCGCCAAATGCGTCTAAAAAACATGGTCCTCGTAGTAGTACACTTAGAAACTTGCTATCACTTGACGGATTATAAAAGTGTCATTCCATGCCAAACGTCCCAAAAGTCGCGCTCGACCATCTCCAATTCTTTCAAAAAAATACATAGAAACTTATCTTTATGTGCGTAATCAAAGCCTGAAATATTTTTGCCGAAAAAATTTTATTCATGAGGTGTGGGCAGTTTGAACATTTAAAAAGGCGAGAAACCACGCACTGCTCAATATTTAATAAAAAATTTGAATTTTTAGAAAACACTGCACCATATTTTTCATTGACATTTGCACAGATAATGCCTTTTGACACATAATTCGGAGCATACAGCTTTAAAGGGTATATATATTTTTAAAAATTCAAAAAAGTTTGAAAATGTACCTTTTTCGAAGTCTTTTTAAATATCCACCTGCTCTCAAAAATTTGGAAACAATTGTTTTGTTTTTAAAGACTTCTACTACCTATAACAAATGTTACAGGGGACGAAACTGCGTACATCAAAGTAAAAATAAATTCTAAAGCTGCAAAAAGTGCGTTTTCAGCCATAAACACTCGTTAATTTCACCTTGAGGTAGTCCAAGTAATAATAAAAGCAATAGCGTGTTACTTGATACACTTTATTGCTATTCATTTCTGAAATTTTTATTCAGGTAATTTTTGTTTACAAGAGAAAAGAATGAATTTGATCTCTCGCGCCGCAAGTTGCGTCGTCTCTGAACGCCTCTTCGTCGCAAAATATGGCACCTGGAATAGAACAACACTTATGACCAATAACGGGTTAAGAAGAAAAGATTGCCTTTCATTTCTGAAATTTTTATTGAGGTAATTTTTGCTTAAAACGAGAAAATAATTTTTGAAGTTGAGCTCTCGCCCCGCAATTTCCGTCATCTCTTAACGCCTATTCGCCGCAGAACATGATACTTGGAATGACACAAAACTTATGGCTAATAGCGAGTTACGTAGAACTGTTTATTGCCTTTCATTTCTGAAATCTTTATCGAGGTAATTTTTGTTTAGAGCGAGAAAATAATTTTTGAAGTTGAGCTTCCGTGCCGCAAGTTGCGTCGTCTGTTAACGCCTCTTCACCACAGAACACGACACCTGGCATGGCGCAACACTTAAGGCCAGATAACGACTACAGCTTGCCATCGCTCGGTGTCATGCATTTTTAGGGCTTGAGCTAAAGAAGATATCGCGAGACATTAGGCGAGTGGTATGCAGGAAACGAGAACGTTTTGCTTTCCAAGTTGAAACTGACCCGCTTTGGTGCGGGACAGCCAAGAGAGGAAAAACGAGTGCATTCGGCGTACTGTCTCGCATGGACCACGAGGAGGGATGACCAGCCGGCATTGCAGGCGTATCACAAGTGCTTTATTTATATCTGAATAAGATCGCGGAGAGCGCGCGCCTCGGAGCGCACGTGAAGGTGCGAAGTGCACACCGCTGCGGCGAGTAGCGCGAGATGCGCTGGCCGTGAACGCGGCCCGCTCGCGCATAGGTGCGTCGCTCGCATGGAGGTGCTTCACCAGCATAGTAGCTCGTCTACACTTGACGCTGGAGTTATAATGCAGAAATTGCACTGATTAAATGAAATACGACCAAGACACCACATAGGAAACAACCGGACATGAGCCTCTGGCAGCCACAAGGGTAAGGTCTGTCATGGTGCTGACAAGAATGACTGACCGACAGAACCACACCGAACTAGCTCATTAGGGCATGTGCCGCCCCTGCAGCGTTAACAAAAACTTTTCCCACGAATACGGGTTCCACTACTCAACGTTCCCATGCTTTCCGGCAGCGCCAACAAGAACACTACATTTCGTCTGGCCACAGTGCAGGCAGTGTCGTGCTCTGCGGTGAAGAGGCGTTAGAAGACGACGCAACTTGCGGCCCGAGAGCTCAACTTCAAACTTTTTTTATCGCTTTTAAACAAAAATTACCTCGACAAAAATTTCAAAAAAAGGCAATAAAGTTTTCTAGGTAACCCGCTATTGCTTGTATTCTAACTTGGAACACCTCAGGGTGAAATAAACGACTGTTTATGGCTCAAAACGAACTTTTTGCAACTTCAGTGTTTTTTTTTTTACTTCGATGTACGCAGTTTCATCAGCTGTAACATCTGTTATAGGTACTAGACATCTAAAAAAACAAAACGGTTATTTCGGAATTTTCGAGAGCAAGTCGACATTTAAAACAAAAATGGCAGAAATGGTACATTTTCATATTTTTTTCTATTTTTTAAAATATTTAAGCCTCATAAAACTACATGCTCCGAATCATGTCGGAAGGCATTATCTGTGCAAATGTGAATGAAAAAATCTGGTGAAGTGTTTTTTAAAAACTTGATTTTTTTATTAATTATTGAGCAGTGTCTGGTTTCTCGTCTTTTCTAAATGTTCAAACTGCCCTCACCTCACGAATAAATTTTCTGCGGCAAAAATATTTCAAGCTTTGATTGCGCAGATTAAGATAAATTACCATGAACATTTTTGAACAACTTGGAGATGGTCGAGCTCAACCTTAGCTAAGCAGGTTTGGCGTGGAATGACCTAAAAGTGGTTAAGGTTGTTTTGTACATTTTTTTCTTCTTCGCCCTCTGTATTCGAGGACAGCCGTTAGGAAGAACGCAGACAGTCACAAGTAGCCTACCTCCGAATGTGTTGTGATGCACTGCGCCTGTTTTAAAAGTCACTGACGGGGCATAGAGGATGCGAATTTGACGTTTAAGAGATGACACTTTCTTCCGCTAACAAGACTGGAAAAGACGAGGAAGCGAGAATTGGCCTGAATGCGGCTAAAACCACACTCGCTTGGCAGCCGTGACAATAAGGCAACGCAGACCTGGATGGAGGAAAGCGCAGACCATCTCCTTGTTTACATCTCACACGCGCTGGCCTCGAGACGTGGTTCCCCATTGCGATAAACTCCTGCAAGAAAAATATGAGCTTATGACTTGCTGGGCTATGTTTAGCACCGCGCTAGGCTATAGCTCGCATGCCGCTTAGCAATGTCACCTCGCGATTTGCAGCTTGGTTGGCGTGCTGTTCTCTCGTTTTTGACGGTCGCGGAAAGAAAGCGGTGAAGGGCATTCCCGGCCGTGGCAATCTCCTTCCTTGTTTCATCTGGCTAAACTACGTGAAGGGCGGGGCCGTACGACGGATTCGCCGTCCGTACGATCGGTCAACGAAATAAAAGCCCTTCTCATCTCTCCTGGCGTCGCTCTTGTCTCCTGGGGTCACGAACCACACTACAGAATGAAGAACTCGGCCATCGTATTGGCTCTGCTTCTGCTGTCAGCAGGTGAGTCGCAAGTTATTCATTCCTAGACACTAAATATTTCCACTGAAAGTTTTTGATGAAGTATACGGTTTTCGGGTATTTAACTGATCTTTCGATAACTGCGGTAATGACTCAATCAATCTGCTCTAGAGTTAATGGGGAAGTAACACCCTTTCTTTAAGATCAGAATTACTCTTTTATGGAGTCGTGTTAGGTAAAGGGGAGCACAATTTGAGAAAGAATAGGTCAGGGAACTTTCAGAAGATAGCAGGAAGATCTACCTCTTGACTACTGAAAGAAAATACAATGGTTGCATAGACTGCATGAATGGAGCATAAGCTGAATCTGACAAGGAAGGTTGGGAAAGTTCTAGAACCGTTTAGAGAACTGCAGAGCAATGAATGTGAATAGATTAGAAGTTGCTGACACATTACGAGTTACGAAACGTAATAATAGAGGATAAAATGAAACGAAAAACTCTGCAAAGCAAAACAAAAACAAACTGCTATACAGAACAAAGATCATGGCGGATTGTTTTGAACGAAAGCAGCTGATTTTGCTAACGATATATTGTTATTTGTGTTCGCTGAAGTAAACGACCTTCTTTTGCCGCCCAAAAATGTTTTTCGTTGGTCGCTTTTATCTATACTGAGGGATTGGTCAAGCATTGTTTTAGAGGTGTCAGCACAAAGAGATTGCAGGGATGGTAGATGACACAAGGAAATGTTGTGGAGGAACGTTCCAGCCTTGACCACCAGGGCTGTGTTGTGTGCATCCTCTTCAGCTATGTAAGTAACTGCTGGCTCAGGAACGAACACTTTAGCTGTTGCGCTTCTTGGCGACGCAGTGCTGAACTCAGCACAAGCAGCGCTAAGAGCTGATGAAGCCCGAACCGTGCTGGCGCGCTCAAGAGTACGGCGGTGGTGGTCTTTGTAGAGATCTTAGTGGTGAATAAAACGTTCTGTACACGTGAAAGAATTCTAAACAAGAAGTCTCCGTTTTCAACATTCGCATCCATCAAGAAGGACAACACATTTTTTAGCAACAAATACAAATAAAGCAAGGGATTTTTTTTTATGTAAACGGTATTCTTAACGGCAGGCTTGCGGAACTAAATACTATTATCTTACATGAATTCCGCCCGGGATAATAATCAATTTAGGTGATAGTATGAGATCCTTTCATCTTTTTTTGATGGGTTATTCAAAAGACGTGCCGGTATCCCGCGGTTAACAAGGTAACGTATCTTTAGAACGAATATTTGCGTTCAAAAAGAAAGCACTGTGCTTTTCTTTTTTTATTGTGATTAAATAAGATTCCTGATTTCTATTACAATAACCCTGGGCGAATAAAAACACCAAAAAATCAAGGCAAGAAATAAAGTGCAAAAATGTAGTCGTAATCACAAGAGATTCTTAGCTGCCAGTGCCAGCGCAAAGCATCGACGTTATGGCAAACATTTGTTATCATAGCTGTTTTTATGCAATTAAGGAGCGCACCAATGTGTGGACTTTAACCTGGCGCAGTGATGGTGGCAGAGGCGCAGCAGTTCGGTGGAGGATTTCCCGGACGCGGTGGCTTCCGGTGTGGCGTGAGTACATTATATACAGTAGTATATTTCATAACAATGGCTAGATATGAAGCCAGCTACGGCGAGCACGGTTCATGGAGTGAATGTGGGAATTCTTAGAATGGAGATTAAGGGGAGGTATTTTTCTGCAACTTCCGTGTTTGGGGAATGTTTCAAACCATCCAACTCCGGCATTAGTAGTTGAAATTTATAGGAAGGCAACCTGAAGAAGCAAGTCAGCAGAATTTTAAAAAGGTACTCCGTATTGCTCCTGTATAACTGTAGAGTTAGGAATTTAATAGATCGTTGTTGTAAAACAACCCCCAAAGCCTCACCACATACCTCATAGCCTGAGTCGCTTTGGGATCTTAAACCCCCATAAACTAAGTCATTGTTATTGTTATTTCTAATGTGATGTCGTAAGGTTATAACATGCTGTTATATTTTTTTTCATATCTTGACGGTTAACCCTTTGTGAAAGTGAACGACTGAGAAACATTTAAGTGATTATAATAATAACAATTTACTCTATTCAGGAGATTCGTGACATTATTCGCGAGGTAAATAACAAATGAAGCAAGCCTTTTTACTGGTGAAGTACAAATGTGAGGATAACATGTAATTGACATGATCAAGGGGAGAGTGAGAGTATAAGTCCAAGCATATTACTGCATTCAGCTGCCTTACTGCATTCAGCTGATTGAAGAGAAGTTTCGAAATTGGGCTGTTCATGAGTATGTAACGGCATATGTCTCACCTGTCTTATTCAGGCACTAGAGCTCAACGCCTCTAAACAGCTTGGTAAGCGCAACGATACTAATAGGACGAATGGGAAGAAGGATAGTCGCAGTAGTAAAGCACAGAAAATGCAGCGGTAAAACAGGTGTCAGTTTCTCATAGGTGCGTACGAGGAAAATCGTAATGGTTGAAGGGTAATTTGATTAAAAATAGGTCAGCGCGCATTCCTACATATGTGGTGCTGTCACCTTAATAGTTTATCAGCAGCAATTTTTAAGATTTATTTGTACGTTATATTGTCCGCGCATGCTTTTAAATTTGGCTAATATACTGACAAACACACCGCTACACGATATCTTGCATTAGAATATGACCATGAAAATTATGTAATGGTACCTTAACAGACTTCGCACTTTATTTGAAGTGCATTTGCGTGCATTTCAGGAAGGACGCCAAAAGACACGATGCCCGACGAGGGCGTTCCTTCATGTGGTAGCAGGTTCAATTTGGCGCATGTACACATAAGAAACAAAGCAATTAGCACAGCAGTCACGTCGACATCATTTGGCACAATGAAAAAAAAAACCAATGGTGAAATCTACGAACCACGAAAAAAAAATGCACTGAAGTGACAGAATAATACCTGGACCTGAAGTATTTCAATTTCCTCTTTCTTGCTATATAAAATACCTGATTCGAAATTCTTCATCGTTTTACGGCCGCCATATTATTACTTTTATTAGTCCATTGTTTTAAGTCCAACACCTGAGCTTTCGCAAATACGTCTTCAGAATGCAGTTTAATTACTATTTGTTAAGGCCAACTGCATTGGTCAATTACCAGCACTATCAGTGATGGCCTTTTTAACCATGCACCGGTCATATTCATAACGTAATGGCGTAGCGTAACTAGAAAAATTACCTGGTGATCGCACTGGCGTGAAAAACTTGGGTGATGCTGACACGGCATGATTCTTTATTCTAGCATGAAAATGGGATAGAGTATGTGCTAGCGTCAACGCCTAATTTTTTGCTTTATTTTTTTCTAGCGGCAAATCTGCCGTCGAGGACAACGGTGCATTCAGGTGCCTGTGAGATGCTTCAGACCTCCTTGCCGACGAATTTTTAGATGTAAGTTGAAAGTAAAATCATTTTAAGGCAGTAGTTTGCGCAGTATAACGGTTACGAGTTTACCAGTTGCCTTCTCTCATTTGCGGAGACGTCTATTGACGTTTTGTTGGGTAAAATCAACAATGTGCAACTACGACGTCATTGGATACTGAAAGTGTGATAGAAAAAAGTCGTGTATGAGGTGCAGGGTTCTATTTCAGCAAAAAACAATTTATTGGAACTTAAGGAGGGTCCCGTATCTCCTTTGTGGCAGAAACATGAAAGCACCGGGACAATTGCTTAGACAATGCCATGTAGTAATAACGCATGGGTGTAATAAATTAAAAAAGGAAGGAGCATAAAGCATTATTTAATAGCTTGCCTTTCCATAGCGATGTTCAGTTGCTACTTTGCCTGTAACACACGCATCGCAGACTAGATTATTAGTCTGCTTCTCTTCTAATTTTCAATTAATTACCTTTAAGGTCATAATTGGTAACGCGTAGGATGAGGCGGGAACGGGGTGCATGACATAAATTATAGAAGAAAATTCACGGTAACACCCTAACGTTTATGAAGCAAACATCTGGGCTATATGCCATGAAAGTTGTTTAAAAAGCTGAATTATGAACAAGAAGAGGCCATGACGCCGAATGAGCGCAGAGGGCCGATATAGTTAGTGATGTATTAGTGATGTATACAAGCTCAAAACTTAAAAATTTTATTCTTTTTGTTGCTTCTGATTATTGACAATTCCTTTTTTTACAGGTGTGTGAAAGTCAGAAGGAAGCACGAAGACAATTCCTCTGTTTCTGCATCCTTCTTGGAGTTTTTCTTTTATTTTTTGCTGACATCGAAATACACTTGGGAAGATAGCTGCTAAAAAGGACTTTGCTGGGCCTACTGCAATTCCTGAAAATAAATTTTTTTAAAGTCCCACACATAAATGTAACGGCCCGCCTCTATCGTCATTATTGAATGTCTTGACATGAAGAAGAGAAAAAATGTTGCGGCAAGGAATTTTTATTAACTTATGAGGAATATGCTGATCACAAATAACTGCAAAAAATATTGTAACGTGAAGATGTGCACACCAAAAGGGAAAAATATATTTACAGGGAAACAGCTTACAGCCACGCAGCCGAACAACCGGGCACGCGAAGCCCAGCAGCAGAAACGCACTTCGTCCTCTTCGCGTTCCAAGCGCGAGCGCACCAAGCACGAGCGTTCCAAGCACAAGCACAACCGTAGCATAACTCCCGGCGGCAAAAGCACCGTCCCGGTGCTAAGTGGATGATGTAGCAGGCGTGTGGTACGGTTTGAGACGGACTACATGAACGACGTCAGTCAAAGGGCTAGTGGACGACGTCGGAGCATGAAGAGGTGTAATCTCGTAGGTCACGTCGGTCACCTGACGGAGAACTCGATAAGGGCCACTGTACTGACGTAGAAGTTTCTCAGAGAGACCGACATGGCGAGAAGGAGACCAAAGGAGGACGAGTGAGCCCGGCGGATAGTGTACTGGGCGATGCCGGCGGTCGTAAACTGACTTCTGGTAGGTCTGAGATGCGGTGAGCCGGTCTCGGGCGATTTCACGGGCCATAGTTGCTCGGGAGATAGCGTCACGTGCATACTCTGTGGTCGAGGCAGTAGAACTCGGTAGTAATGTATCCAATGGCAGCGCAGGATGCCGACCAAACAGAAGGTAGAAAGGAGAATAGCCGGAGGTATCATGCCGCGACGAATTATAAGCAAATGTTACATAAGGCAAGGCAACGTCCCAATCGCGGTGGTCGGGCGAGACATACATGGATAGCATATCGGTCAGAGTCCTGTTGAGGCGCTCGGTAAGCCCGTTCGTCTGGGGATGGTAAGCTGTAGTGAGCTTATGCTGCGTGCCACAGGACCGGAGGATATCGTCAACTACTCGGGACAAAAAGTAGCGGCCGCGGTCCGTCAGCAATTGGTGTGGAGCGCCGTGGTGAAGGATTACGTTCTGCAATAGGAAGTCGGTGACATCGGTTGCGCAACTTGTTGGTAACGCACGCGTGATAGCGTACCGGGTCGCATAGTCGGTCGCGACAGCAATCCAACGGTTGCCGGAGCAGGACGTCGGGAAAGGTCCGAGAAGGTCGAGTCCAACACGGTAGAATGGTTCGAGAGGTACGTCAATAGGCTGTAGAAGGCCAGCAGGCAACGTTGATGGTCTCTTCCTGCGTTGACAGAGGTCGCAGGAGGCAACGTAACGCCGAACAGAGCGGTACAGACCAGGCCAAAAGAAGCGGCGTCGGACCCGATCGTATGTGCGGGAGACGCCGAGGTGGCCTGCGGTCGGTAGGTCGTGTAGTTCCGCTAGGACAGATGAACGGAGACGCTGGGGAACGACTAGCAGGAGCGGAGGTCCGTCAGGACGAAGGTTGCGGCGGTATAGGACGCCATCCTGAATGACGAACAGTTGCAATGAAGGATCTCGGCTGGCACAGTTGAGGCGATCAATGAGAATACGCAAGGAAGAGTCTTGTCGCTGCTCGTCCGCGATGTTAACCAGATCGGAGATAGCGAAGAGGCACGGGCCGAGGTCGTTGTCTCCAGGATCAGGCGGCTCTACAGGGTGCCGAGACAGGCAGTCGGCGTCTTGATGGAGACGCCCTGACTTGTAATGAACAGTGTAAGAATACTCTTGGAGGCGCAACGTCCAACGTCCGAGCCGGCCTGTGGGGTCTTTCAGTGAAGACAGCCAACAAAGGGCGTGGTGATCGGTCACTACGGAGAATGGACGGCCAAACAGGTACGGTCGGAACTTAGCTACGGCCCAAACAAGAGCTAGACACTCGCGCTCTGTAATTGAGTAATTTCGCTCAGCTGTAGAAAGGAGGCGGCTGGCATATGCAATAACGCGTTCTTGCCCTTGGTGACGTTGGGCTAGCACGGCGCCAATCCCATAACCGCAGGCGTCTGTGCGAACTTCAGTCGGAGCCGACGGATCAAAATGGGCCAGAATAGGTGGGGAGGTGAGTAAGTCGACTAGCGAAGAAAAGGCCTCCGCTTGGGCAGGGCCCCAGGTAAAAGGGGTGTCTTTCTTTAGAAGGTCGGTCAGGGGGCGAGCGGTGCCGGCAAAATTTTTGATGAAACGGCGGAAGTACGAGCAGAGGCCGACGAAGCTGCGCACATCCGTAGACGACTGGGGAATAGGGAAGTCCTTGACGGCTTTAACTTTAACAGGATCCGGGCGGACACCAGAAGCGTCGACTAGATGTCCGAGAATGGTGAGTTGGCGGCGACCGAATTGACATTTCGACGAATTGAGCTGTAGCCCGGCTCGACGGAAGACAGAAAGAATGCTCGCCAGTCTTTCGAGGTGCGTGGTAAACGTGGGCGAAAAAACCACAACATCGTCGAGGTAACATAGACATGTGGACCATTTAAAGCCGCGAAGCAAGGAGTCCATCATTCTTTCGAAGGTAGCTGGCGCATTACAGAGACCGAATGGCATAACTTTAAACTGATACAAGCCGTCCGGTGTGACGAATGCCGTCTTTTCGCGGTCATTGTCATCAAAAGAGATTTGCCAATACCCGGACCCAAGGTCAATTGAAGAGAAAAATTTGGCTCCGTGAAGGCAGTCCAAAGCATCGTCTATTCTTGGGAGTGGATAGACGTCTTTTTTGTTATGTTGTTTAGGTGCCGGTAATCAACGCAAAAGCGCCAGCTGCCGTCCTTCTTTTTAACCAGCACAACTGGTGAGGCCCAAGGCCTCGACGAGGGCTCTATGATGTCTTTACTGAGCATCTTGTCCACCTCTTGCTGTATGATGGTGCGTTCTGTACTGGACACTCTGTAGGGTCGTCTGTGAATAGGAGCTGCGTCACCGGTGTTGATGCGATGCGTGACCACAGATGTTCGAGCCAAAGGGCGGTCATCGAAGTCAAAGATGTCGCGAAAAGACGACAGAAGATACCGAAGGTCGTGAGCTTGCCCTGGTAAGAGGTCAGCAGCAATCATTTTTGCATATTCATCAGGTGGTGGGACGTCAGAGTCGCGGCAGTTCGACGAGGGTGGGACGCTTCTCACCGCCGATACGACGCATTCGGCAGCAGGGCACAGCGTGGCGAGCGACATACCTTGTGGGAGCGGCTGAACGTAAGAGGCAAAGTTGAGAACCGGAAGGGACGCTTGATTTGCCGACATGGTGACAACTGTATGCGCAAGGGCAACACTGCGTGTAAAGGGCACATCAGGAACCGGAGTAATGATGTAGTCACCATCGGGAACTGGCGGGACCGAGGAGAAACGGACATAAGTGGCGGCATCGGGGTCCAGGCGGACAAAGTCGGCGGTGCACAGTCGGTGAACAACTGGATCCGGTGGTTCTGAAGGAACAGGTAGAGCGAGTTGAACGATGCTTGTGGCGCAATCTATAAGGGCGGAATGGTCGGTGAGAAAGTCAAGGCCGAGAATGATGTCATGAGGGCAGTGTTCGAGGACAGTGAAGAGCACAGAAGTATGGCGGCCGGCTATTGAAACACGAGCAGTACACATTCCGACGACAATAGACATACCGCCATCTGCAACACGGACCACAGTTGAGGGGGCAGGAGTGAGCACTTTCCTTAGGCGAGGGCGAAGACGAGCATTCATGACTGAGACGTGCGCTCCAGTGTCGATCAGAGCGGTAACAGGGACCCCGTCCACGTCGACGTTAAGGATGTTCCGATGAGCATGAAGAGTTAAAGGAGGGTTTTCTGGTCGGGTCGTCAGAGCAGCATCACCCCCAGACGCTGCAGCCATCAGTTTTCCGACCGGGAGCGGGCATATGGGGCCGGCGACGAAGGGCGGCGAGGTCGGGGCGATGGAGATCGACGGCGCTGAGGTGACGACGAACGGTTGGTAAGCGGGGTCTGAGCGTTGTGGCCAGAAGAGGTCGTTTCCGAGGGCGAGGGAGAGCGGCGGGAATATGCAGAACCCGGCGGGTAGCGGCTGTAGGTCGAGGACGGACGGCTTCGGCAGTGTCGAGATATGTGGCCAACTCGGGAGCAGTTAAAGCAGATGGGCCTGTCATCAGGTGTTCTCCATTCATCTGGATTGCGGCTGCGTCGAGGGTAGTATGCACGTTCAGAACCGAGCTCCGGGGACATGCGGCGAGCATATGGGGCACTAACTGAGCAAACAGGTTGAATCCCAAGATTGGCAAATTCTTTGCGAACGACAGCCTGTATAAGGGATACTGCTGGAGTACTGTCTGTTGCGGGTGGATGAAACGCAACGGGGGACATTGCCTCTACTTCTTGGCGCACAAGTCGTGTCAGGCTCTCAGATGTCGGCAGACGGCTCGGTGGAGTTGAGTCTACACAGGACGACGTCGCAGTCGTATTCGGCAACCGCGTGAACTGCGGAGAAATTCGGCGGCTCTTCGCTTGTTCGAACCGGCGGCATTCCTTGATGATTGCGTCAACCGTTCCGCAGTCCTTGTGTACAAGAAGGTTAAAGGCGTCATCTGCGATGCCTTTGAGCACGTGACCTACTTTGTCGCACTCTGACATAGTGGCGTCGACTTTCATGCAGAGAGCTAATATGTCCTGAATGTATGATACATAGGACTCTGTGGACGTTTGTGCACGGCATGCGAGCTCCTTCTTCGCAGCGAGCTGACGCCCGAATGGCTTACCAAACAGGTCACAAAGCTTGCGCTTGCAGAGATCCCAGCTGGTGAGTTCATCCTCGTGGGTCTCGAACCATACCCTGGCAGTGCCCGTCAGGTAGAAGATGACGTTGGCCAACTTTAGGGTCGGGTCCCACCTGTTGTGTGTGCTCACGCGCTCGTACATTGCGAGCCAGTCCTCCACGTCGACGCCGTCCGTTCCGTTGAAGGTCCCAGGATCTCTCGGATGGGCAATGATGAACGCCGGGTTGGCGGACGCCGACGGAGCGGCCCCTTCGCTGGTCATGGTTGAAGAGCCGGCGAGCTGACGACCGCTGCGAAGTTCCGTGCTTGCTGTGGCTGTACCCAGCACCTCACACCAATAATGTAACGTGAAGATGTGCACACCAAAAGGGAAAAATATATTTACAGGGAAACAGCTTACAGCCACGCAGCCGAACAACCGGGCACGCGAAGCCCAGCAGCAGAAACGCACTTCGTCTTCTTCGCGTTCCAAGCGCGAGCGCACCAAGCACGAGCGTTCCAAGCACAAGCACAACCGTAGCAATATGAAAGCCTTAGCAGCAATGCAAAGGGGGAAAGCAGCTGGCGAGGATCAGGTAACAGCAGGTGTGTTGAAGGGCGGAGGGGAGATTGTGCTCGAAAAACTAGGCACCCTCTATACGCAAAGCCTTATGATCTCGAGCGTACCAGAAGCTGGGAAGGACGCGAACATTATCTTAATTAGAAAAATTAGTTTGCAAGAAGTTGAAAAATTGTGGACCGATCAGCTTACTCTCCGTTGCCTACAAGGTATTTACTAAATCGCAAATAGAATACGGAAAACCTTATACTTCAATCAACCAAATGATCAGGCAGGCTTTCGTAAAAAAATACTTGACAATAGACCATATTCACACTATTAATAGGGTGATAGAGAAATGCGCAGAATATAACCAACACGCATATATAGTGCTCATTGATGCCGAGAAAGCATTCGACTCAGTGGAAACCTCAGGAGTCATGCAGGCATTGCTGAATCAGGGTGTAGAAGAGTCGTATGTGAAAATACTGGAAGATATCTATAACGACAGCACAGCTGCAATAGTGCTCCATGAAGTCAGAAATGAAATTCCAGTAAGAAAGGGCGTTAGACAGGGAGACATGATATCGACAATGCTATTGACCACCTGTTTGCAGGAGGTGTTCTGCGACCAGGATTGGGAACAGTTGGGGATAAGAGCTGATGGAGAATACCTAAGTGATCCGCGATTCGCTGATGACATTGCCTTGCTGAGTCACTCAGGAGGTGAACTGCAAATCATGATGAATGAGGTAGACAAGCAGAGCAGAACGCTAGGTCTTGAAATGCCGAAATCCGCGCAGGGGGGCGTCTGCAGCTTGCAGGAGTTGGTGAGTGGCGACATTACGGGTTCCCGAGCTTCCGCAGGGACATCCCCAAGGGGGATGAAGGTGAACGGTGCATCACCACGGACCCGAGCACCCGCGCTTCACCGTGCGTGGCATCGCCGTGTCCGGGGAAAAGGGGATCCTGGTGGTTGAGCCGATGCCGAGCGTTTGGACCTTTAAGGCCCCTCGGCGGAGGCAACACACCACTTTGGCCCCAGCCTCCTGTAGACGGCACCTCCCGCCTGACCCGACCGGGGGAAATCGGCAGTCGCCTTTTCCTGTCCTCCCCTCTATCTTTCACTTTCCTATCTTCTTTCTCACAACTCTACTGTATTCTTCTCTCTTAATTACTTTTTCCTTCTTCCTGGCAGCGAGGGTTAACCCTGTGTGAGTAACTACCCCGAGTTACTTCAGATTGGGTTATAGCGGCGGTGTATAGCTGGCGTGGGCAGGACTTGCTTCCAAATTCCTGTCCCGTCCCCTTGTTGGGCTCCATGGTGGGCGGCTGGCCCCGCGGCCGAACAACAACCACATTTTATGGCTCCTTCCCCATCCAAAAATGATCGCCATCCTCAAAAAGAAAAAAATACGGACCGAAGATGTGACATCCCAGTTTCTGAAGACAAAGAAAGAACCTCTTGCCTAATTCAATGTAGTGCACAGCGAATCAAAAGAAAAAAACAGCTCGAATGATTTCTCCATTTCTCGTTGAAAAGACACTCACCGAAACTTTGGGCCCTGGCTACCAGGCGACGAAGTTAGCCAGTGGTGACCTATTACTTGACATACGCGATAAAAGTCCAACTGCCCAAACTCTCAAACTTTACCGCCTTTGGAGAAACCCCAGTTAGTGTAGCACCCCGCATGTCGCTTAATACTGTGCGTGGCGTAATATCAGACAATGATCTCATCTACCTGACAGAGGAAGAAATATTAGAAGGGCTAAATGAACAGCACGTAACAAATGTCCACAGAATAAAAATCCGAAAAGAAAACAAGGAAATCCCTACTAAGAGGTAGTTCTCAACTTTGCCTCCTGTACACTGCCTGACACAATAGACGTAGGCTACACAAAGATATCAGTCCGGACATACATCCCTAACCCCCGCCGCTGCTTCAGGTGCCAACAATTTGGCCATGGCTCAGAGAGCTGCCGTGGTCAAGAAAAATGTGCAAAATGCTCCTCAAACGATCACATCTCTGATAAATGCACTGCTCCTCCACACTGTGCAAACTGTGGTGAAGATCACCCAGCCTACTCACGATCATGCTTAAAATGGAAAGTAGAAAAAGAAATAATAGCTCTAACAAATGAAAACATCACCTTCAAGAAAGCAAGGCGACGCGTCACAGCCAGCAAAGTTTTCCTAGCTCCCAATACAAACTTCGCCGATGCAGTGCGGTGGGATGGTGCACCACACCGGTTTTCAACGCCTGCCCAGGCCTCACCGAGTGAGACCGCGGCAGAGCAATCCACCCCCCTGGCAGAGGTAGCGAAAGCTGCCCCGCCAACTCCGAGAGAGGGCCTGCCGACCTCCGAGTTGGGAGCCAACAAGGCTTGTTCCAACCGGGAGAGGCCTACCACTCGTACACCCGTAGCTTCACAGGAGTCCAGCGCCTCCAGGGAGGCGATGGATACCCCCCCAGCACTTCTGTTTTGAAGGGGCGGCGTAACTCTCTCGAGAGGAAAAGAAAGCCGAGAATAATGCCTCCTGAAAGCTAATCTTCCCCAACATACTAAAACATGGCATTTTTGGTTCAATTGAACTGTAGAAAATTCATGAAGAACTACATGCATACATCACAGGCATACTAAAATCAATGTCACCTATAGCTCTATGTCTTCAGGAGACAAACCTAGGGCCAAAACACAAAAACATCTTGAAAAAATTCCGAATTTTTCGACGAGATAGAGAACAGGCGAACAGGCTCTCAGGTGGCGTCGCAATTATAACGCAAAGCGGCGTCCCTGCACGAGAAATATCATTGAAAACAAACTTTGAGGCTGTAGCAGTCAGTGTAGTCACACAAAACAATAACAATACGCTCTTTATATATACCACCACACCTCACAGTTACTATCCACGATTTGGAAATCCTTTTCCATCATATACACGAACCATATGTGGTAGTTGGGGATTTTAACGCGCACTCCTCCTTTTGGGGTAGTCAGCGCACAGACACCAGAGGCCAAATAATTGAAGACCTGATACTTACTAACAGCATATGCCTAATGAACACAGGAAAAACCACATATTGCTGTCCAAGCTCGGGAAGAATGAGCTGCCTTGATTTAACTTTCGTATCACCATCAGTTTTTAACGATTTTATTTGGGACGCTTTAAATGACCCCAGAGGAAGTGACCATTTACCCACAGTTTTAAAATTATTATCCTCAATCCAAATCATTCCATCACGACCTCAGCGCTGGAAACTCCAGCTAGCTGACTGGTCGCTGTTTACCGCAAATGCCACATTACATAAAGAATTCAATGATAGACTTAGCACAGATGAAATAAATGAAACATTTACCACCTGTATAATTTCTGCTGCAAAAATAGCGATCCCGCAAACATCAGGACAAATCAGAAAAAAATCACAAGGTTTGGTGGACACAGGAGTGCAGACTGAAAAACAAAAACAAAACAAAGCATGGGGAATAGTTCGAAGATATCCCACAGCAGAGAACCTGTTATTATTTAAAAAGGGCCGGGCCAGTGCACGTCGTATTCGCACAAATGCCAAAAAAACGTCCTGGAGAAAATATGTACCTAAAAGAAATAGTTCACTACCGGCCAAGAAGTTGTGGGATGAGGTCCGCAAATTCAGTGGTGATTATTCTCCGTACACTTTTCCACTTCTGTTCACCCCTGGTACACAAACAACATTACAAGAACAGGCAAACCTATTAGGTGAGCACTTCGCTGCAATTTCCAGTTCTTCCAACTACACAGAAACTTTTCAAAAATACAAAACCATAGCAGAAAAACAAAAACTTCCCATAGGAGCAGGCATGAATGAACATTATAACATGAAAATTACAATAGAGGAACTAAATCGAGTACTGTCTGCAGGAAAACAGACAGCAGCAGGCCCCGATAATATACACTATATCATGCTTGCACATCTCTCTGAGGGCGCCGTTGAGGAACTTCTAAAATTCTTCAACAAAATCTGAATTTCTGGGAAAAACCCTGACGCATGGAAGAAAGCCATTATAGTACCTTTCTTGAAGCCTGGCAAACCATCATCAAGTCCTGGTAGTTACATGCCAATTGCACTCACCAGCTGCCTAGCAAAATCATTTGAAAGTGTGGTGAACATCCGACTAACATTTGGTCTTGAGTCTCATAACCTTCTTGACATACATCAGTGCGGTTTCAAGAAAGCATGCTCCATTATAGATCATACTGTCCGCCAGGAAAACACAGTGCGGGAGGCATTCATGCACAAACAGCATTGTCTTGCGGTCTTCTTTGACATGGAGAAAGCATACGACACGACTTGGAGAATCCGTATACTCCGTGACCTAGCAGACCTAGGCATCCGGGGCAGGAAGCTGAACTGTTTAAGTGATTTTCTTGCAGTCCGTTCATTCCAAGTACGTCTAGGTACCACCTTATCAGCGAATTTCATCCAGGAGAATGGTGTAGCTCAGGGGTGTGTTCTGAGTACTACACCTTTTGTAGTGAAAATGAACTCAATAGCAAAAATAATCCCCAAGTCGATTATGTATTCAGTATACGTAGACGACCTGCAAATTGCATGTACATTCACCAGCGTACCAATATGTAAGAGGCAGTTACAGATGACTATAAATAAACTGGCTGATTGGGCTGGGCAGATAGAAATGAATTCAAATTTTCCCCTCAAAAATCAGTGACTGTGCTTTTCTCGCTCAAACGAGGATTACAGAGCGACCCTACCCTATACCTGAATGATGTTGTGTTACCCGTAAAACAGGAAAACAAGTTCTTGGGCATAACATTTGATAAAAAGCTCACATTCATACCTCACATAAACAACTTAAAGAAGAGAGCATCTCAAACCCTGAACATACTCAAGGTACTTTCACGAAAACGCTGGGGCTCTGATAGAGCTTGTATTTTGCGGATTTTTTGCTCTCTAGTGCGCTACCATTTAGATTATGAATTTGTGGTTTATGGTTCAGCCAGGCCGTCGTACTTGAAACTACTGGACCCAATACACAACTTAGGTCTTCGTCTTTCAACCGGAACATACCGGATATCTTCCATAAATTTTCTTTATGTAGAAACAAATGAACCATCCCTAGCATACAGAAGAACAATGCTCACAAGCGCATATGTACTGAAAATAAGATCTCTACCCAAACATATTTGCTATCCAATTGTTACAAAGTGCACCTCCAGAACCCTGTTCAACAATAAACCGCAATCAATACGACCTCTGCTTCTCCGTTTCGTGGATAGTTGTGAAACCTTGGAAATACTGAGCAGCGTTCCTGACGTCGCTTCAAGACACGACCCACTACCCCCCTGGTACAGCCTTCCCAATATGCGTGACCTCACGTTAACACACTTCCGAAAAAAAAAACCGGCACACGAGCACATATTGCAGGAATACCGAGCACTACAAGAACAATATGCGAACTGGACAGAATTTTACACTGATGGCTCAAAAACAGCAAAATATGTCGGAAGCGCGGTTGCACAATAGAACTGGCAAAAAGTAGTAAGGGTCCCTAACTGCACATCCATTTTTACTGCCAAATGTTATGCAGTCTCTATAGCTGTAGGCAGAATAATAAATATTAGCATTCAAAACAGCATAATATACACAGATTCACTGAGCGTGATCACGGCATTACACTTTAGAAATGCAGGTAAACCCTTACTGAGAAACATATTACACAACATAGAAAAAGTCAGAGCAGAGGAACATATAATGAAATTCTGCTGGGTGCCGAGCCATGTTGCAATATATGGTAATGAAAGAGCCTACCAATGAGCTGCACAAGCTCGCAGTCAAGAAATCAAGAAAAGCAGCATACCTCATAGAAATTGCATGCAAGTAATACACATAAATTTCAAGGCTAAATGGCAGGAAACCTGGGACCAGGAAGTAAATAATAAATTGCATATGGTAAAGCCCATACTATGAGAATGGAAAACGTGTAGTCACCAGGAGCGTTTTATAGAGGTGATATTATGCCGTCTCCGTATTGGACATACACACCTTACACACACTTTCCTACTAACAAAAGAAGACAAACCTATTTGTGAAAAATGCGGAGATGAAATTACAGTACACCACATCCTATTATCATGGACAGAAATTAAATCACTCAGGAAAAAGTATTTTACTCTATGCTAAAATAACACATTCCTCTTCACCCAACACTGATTTTAGGTCAAAGCGCACTTATTGATATCCCAAGTGTTTTTAGTTTTTTAAGGGAAGCAGGCCTCCTTGAAAAACTCTGAATTCCAACCTGGCGCCTAGCTACATATGGTGATACAACTCAGCTACCTTCTCATTCTGAGAACAAGGCTTGGTTTTTTTATTTTTGATGGGTTGGCAGCCTCGAGATCCTTGCCGCGGCAAGGATTGTTGCTGAGGTTACCCGACTCTCTTTAAAGCTTTCACTAATAGCCATTTTTAAAGTTTTTTCTCATTAACAACAAGTAAGAACTAAAGGTTTTAGGTCTGTACACCACTGAGTTTTTCACGTTTGTAGAATTCCGCAGAAAACAATTTTCATACACCTTGAGTTTGGCGCATGATAGCCTTAGATGCTTATGCGCCATTAAACCCAACACAACAACATAAAATGCCGAAAACCAAAGCAACCTTTAACAGTCAGTGAAAGGAACAGCATTTCACAATTGGTAGCTAGGTGGTTTAAGTGGTAAAGTAATCCGTCTACTTAGGGCAAGTAGTGGCTACTGACCAAGATCATGAGAGGGAAATAACTAGGATGATAAGAATGGGGTTGATCGCATATGACAGGTTCTCTCAGATCATGAATGGAAGTTTACCAATATCCCTGAAGAGAAAAGTGTACAACAGCTGTATCTTACCGGTACTCACTTACGGGGCGGAAAAGTGGAGGCTAACGAAATGGGTTAAGTTTAAGTTAAAAGACAACGCAGCAAGCTATGGAAAGAATAAAGTTAAACGTTACATTAAGAGACCGGAAGGGGGCAGAGTGGGTGAGGAAACAAAGGAGAGTTAATGACGTCCGAGTCGAAATCAAGAGGAAGAGATGGGCTTGGGCACGACAAGTAATGCGAAGGCAAGATAGACGCTGGTCCTTAAGGGCAACGGAGTGGATTACAAGAGAAGGCAAGCGTAGCAGGGAGCGGCAGAAAGATAGATGGGCAGATGAGATTAAGAAGTTTGCGGGGATGCGGTGGCCGCAGCTGGCAAAGGACAAGGTTAATAAAAGACACATGAGAAAGGTCTTTGCCCTGCAGTAGGCGTAGTCAGGTCGACGAAGATGATGAATAAAAGCGTATCGCATATTCTTCGAAACAAATTGGTTTTGATGACGGACAAGCCTCAAGCGCTCAATTGCACTTCTGATGTAACAGCTTCCGATATGTCATGTTGTGACGATTGCATGGTAGCTTAAATTCTATCGACAGCTAAAGTAGATGATATAAGGCGTTCAATGTCGAATGGTCACTAATAATCCACACCTTCAAATGCACTTGAAGGTACAATACTTGCGAACAGGTTGAGAATAAAAGATATACGCTTACCTACTCCAGTCGACTGCGCTCCAGGAGACGATGATATCCTTTCAGAATACAACTCGACGTTTGCATTGTCGAGAACACTCTTCTATTTTCTTTGATAATATTGTTATTGTAGATACCTTAAGCGGCGCGAATTAATCAAGTTCGTAAATATTTTCAGAAGTGCTAGAACAATGGAGACCAGCACCTTGTGGCACTTGTCACACGGTTCATGCTTGACAGGCAGAACTGGGTGTCTGAGACGTCGGAGGTTGCTCTTGCTGTTCACATTTCCACAGGCTAGATCACACTAGAAATATCAAATCAAGATTTCGTGCGTCTAAGCAAAATAGCACTACAAGGCTCAATGTCTTCGTGCAACCGCGAAAATGGCATCCTGGAAATAAGCAGCGCTCAAACACCTGCCGCCATAAGTTAGGAAAGTTGTTTGCTGACAAAAGCAGCTGACTCGTTCCGTGAGGGATTTTTCTACATCGCAAGGCACGCACATGACCGGGGCCAAATAAAGAAATACGACCTCTGCCCATTTCCTCCTTGTCTAAAAGCAAGCTCACTCGAGTCGCCCTTGAGCGACGAGCTGCGCTTGCAGTATCTAGTATTAATGCGACGTCCCGAAAAGCAGGTGTTTGAGGATGCAAAGTTCATACCTCATTTCCCGTGCATGGAGTGGTGCAAAGGTTTTGGAAAGGACTACGGAACCGCCGCCTCGACGTGCGGTGTAAGGGATAAAAAGACCGCTCGTCTTACTGTGGGTCGCCATTTCCTTCGTGTAAAGTTCGAAATAATGAAGCACTTGGCGATCATCTTGGCAGCATTTCTGCTCTCGGCAGGTAAGTAAAGCCAACTTCACGCAACTCAATATCTGTTTTTCAAAAGCCAAATTCAATTAGCGCTAGTTGCAAAAAATGTGTATTGTTAGCAGCGTGACTGTTGATCGCTCTTGCAACTACGATTTCGATGTTAATGTCATCCCTTCGCAGTGTAAAGCGATTGTTGCAGGTAGCAATTAATTAAATTTGAGATTTGTTTTTTGAGGTATAAAGACGCTTTCGGTGGTATAGTGGCATTTGATTGGTGGAAATCACAAAAGATGTTAATCTTGGTAACTAATAAGGTGGTTAATAAATTTGCAATGGTCGACATTTCAACTCTTACGCTGGAGAGCCTGGTTCCAATCACAGATGTGTAGCTCAATATTGCGGACTGTGGCGAGATGCGCCGTGAGAGCTTAAGACAGAAGGTCACGTGGCTCGTACGCCATGAAGGAACGGGGTAGGCTCTGTAGAGTGCGCACCAAAGAAGCGCGGTTTGTGAATGGCAGAGGAGAGAGCCAAAATGTTTTCATCCACAGCACCGAAGTAGACATGTTGATTAAATTCTCAAAAACTTATGGATTTTACTAACGGTTATCGTCAAATCTTCGACTGCAACCACGCACTTCGCCGTAGTTTTAACAACATAAAAATTTGAATTTAGTTGACCAGCTTACTGTACTTAGACAAAAGTTCTTTTTGGCAATAAAGAGAGCACTGCACAGGCGGAGCGGCTGTAACGGGGCCACTCTGCCAATGGTTCAGCCGCATGACGACTGCCTGGCACGTTAATCGCTGCGTGGTTGGTTTCCTCGTTTGCGGCTGCAACTGGCGCAATCTTTGTAAGCTTCTCGTAGTCGGATGTGCCTAAGCAAATCGCTGCAATCAAGGAAACTACTTTGGACGCAACTGTCTAATGTTAAAAATCTGAAGTAATGTAAGAAATGTGCCCACAATACCGAGTACCACCAATATACTGTTTTCCAAGTCGAAACTATAACTGCAAGCGGGGCTATATCTAGCTGCGTGGGAAGATAGCGCGTGTTTCGGGTCTAGCATTGATTGCACTGCAGAAAAGGTTGCCTAAGAACGCAGTCATCAGATTTCCCATGTTTTATCTTCTGCGCCGGCACTGGCGCTCGATTGAGCAGAAGTTAAGTTTTTACCCGTAGTACCCTATTTTTTTTAAGTCATTAAGAGAGGGCTTCAATGAAACTTCTTGCATAATAAAAGGGTGCGCACCTGATTAGTTGCATTTGTTAGAGATGCAGTTGAGAAATATGAAATCCTTAAGAATTAAGTGGTAGCAGCTACACCCTCCACATTGCTGCGTTTTTCAGTACTCTAAGCACGTAACATAATGTAGAAATTTTGCCAATGGTAAAGAGCCCAAGGGGTTTCCTTCTCAAGTGTCTCAGACTTGTAGTGTGGTTCTTGTAGCATCCGTAGAATTTAACTTTCGGAGACATTTTAATGTTAGTGATGCGCAAATAGCCACAAGGCATAGCTATAAAAACAAATACGCTAAGATTGCTTCGATTTAGGATGAACAATTCCTTGTAACGCTTATGCCAAGCCCGTGATGTGCCAAGTATTTTTATTTCGAGAAGCACGTCTTTTGCACTCACGGTAATTTTATATTTAGCGTGTTCACCTGAAATATGTGAAAACAAACACGCGAACGGATGTCACAATATGGAAAGAAGTGAACAACCCACAGCTAGTTCAAGAGGTAGGTAGTATCCTGCCGCTATAAGCAAATGAAATTTTTTGAACAGTTCTGTTGACGCATTTTTTTATAGTCAAGCGAGACAGTGATGTCTTAAATCCTTCGCAGTGACGGCTGCAGAGGCACAGCGTCCTTCAAAAGGAGGATTACCTGGATTGCCCTTCGGTGGCCCGTGTGGAGTAAGTGTATTAAATTGCCCGGTGCTACGCGAAAATATACTAAGATTTGAGGTGGCATAGGGATGCACTGCGCTCGGACTCGCTGAAGCCTTTCACAGATAATGAGTCCGGGGGATGGAATCTTTTTCTTGGCTGGCACATCTGAATAAGGTTGTAGTTGCAGCAGCATTTGCGTAAGTACACTTTGCCTCATGCTGAAGGACATCGGGCGTTCAAAGTTTTCCTGCTAGAGCTTTCCCATGATCCTTTCTGTAAGTCCTGTGTTTACATACTTCGAAAAACTTAGCGATTACTTTTGTTAACTTAGGGCTGCTTTATGGGGCAGTGCTTAGCCGGCTGTGCCACACAAGAAAAAGTTATATTGGAACTAATGCAGTGATTAATGATAAGTAGTTTATTGCCACACATTAAAGACTAACATAAAAACAAGCAGGCATGATCTTGTGCGCTTCTAATTGTTATTTTTCTTCACTTAATTTGTAACAGACTTGCCTTACCGACACTTCTTGTAGTGTTGCTCACTTCAGTGTTAATGAACTCATTTGTTGTGCTTGCTCCGTTTGACGGAGAGTGTTGGGACACTTAACGGCTTATTCTGCACCGCGTTCTTTTTTATGAATCTCATACGTTTTCAGATGTTTTAAATGTTTTTGGTCTCACTTGCGCACAATCTTAGCGCTTGAAGCGAGCCATCGTTCGCCATCAAAGTGTTATCCTGCGGACGTATTATTTAGCTGCTGCAGCCGTCAAATGTCGAAATCACAACCTATAAGAGGCTCTTGGGAGGAAATCAGAGCCCGAAGTCAGTAATTCGATCCTTTGCATTCCTGCAACTAAGATACCTGGGTTATATTTACTTTGAGCTTTGTGTTGTCTCGAAAATTTCTAGCGTTGTTTAAATTGAAAAGAGTTAAAGCGACGCAGAGGACAAATTGAAGCCTGCACATAGGAGTTAATTTTTGAGTTGTACTGGAAAATATGCTGGTAGCAATTAAACTTGAGATTGTAATAGCTAGAAAAATTCAAAAGCTGCTACTTAAGTATCACTCCTACCGGCCCTTTTCTGAAGCAAACTGCGATGATGTCAAAACAGTTATTTCTTCAGGGATCCCTGAGGTTCGACTAAACGATATCTCCTTCTAAACGGAAATCACGGAGTCAGGGGGCTGATGTCACGAGTTAGAATTACACAATGCTGCATTATTAAATTCATGTTCCTCAACAATACATCTCTTTTTCTGCCGAAAGATATCCACACTGCCAACACTAGGCACAGAATCCACCTTTACGCAAAATAGAAACTGGATGAATTTATCCTAATTGTCATTTTAAGTCAGTCATTAGGTTACATTACACGGACTGAGAAACTACAAGCGAGTTCGTCTGATGTTCACTATGTCGATTTGAAAAAAAAAGCAATGGCTATCAGGGGGTATTGAGAATAACGTGGTGAGGCGAATATAGCGAATTTGCGGTGATAAGGATGGCAGAGAGGGGGTGGCAATGGCCGGTATTGGAGATCAAAGGGGAGAAGAATCTGTCCTGCAGTTAAGATAGCAGGACTGACGATGAACATGATGGCTATCTTACAGAGCGCCGTCGAAAAGCTGCAAAAAGAAGCAACAATATTTTCTGCGAATGTTTTCAGTTCAAGGAAATTATTGTTTAACTCTGCAAGATTTCAAATTGCTTTCTTTCGGCGGCTAAAATCTTAAGAAAGCTGTATAATTCTCAGCTTTAATCGTACTACTGCGCATTGCAGTTGCCGGTCAGTAATTTCTGCCCGTACCCAATTGTACTTCCACATCAAGATTTCCCCCTGAATTAACTGCACCGAACTGCTAGCTACTGATGTTCGGAAAAGATTTGCTGCTTGAGAACCTGTAGCCGAAATCCTGCGACTGGTGTTTTTCTAGCGATGTGATCCAAATGCACCTATATTACTTCTATCTTGTTCAAAACGTATCCGACAATGAGAAGCACTGCCAGTGAGGGTGTTTTTTTTTTCGGTGTACCATTCATTCGCTGATAACTTTGAGACTGCCTTACTGAATAAACTGCCAGCAAATTGCACTGGCTTCGGAAAACGCGACTAGGGCGAAACACCCCGCTTTGGTGATGTAGGTCATCAGACGGAAGAAAAATGTGATGGAAAATTCAGCAATGTCTTGCTTTCACTTTTTCCAGGACAAAGTTTGCAGTCAAAGTCAACAGTGCGTCGAGCATCCAATGAGCTGCAACGGTCCATCTCCTTGCCCGCCACTTTTTATCTGTGAGTTGCGACTCGAAAGAATAGATTGCTTGAAATTTCGCGCAATCCATTGCATTCCCAAATGTTACTGATCTGTGACTTATAGAAGAATACAGTGTTAGAACGGGGTTTTAAATATATTGTATTTCCTCCTTTCAGGCGTATTCGGCGACTAAATGTCGGATAAGCTAACGTTGTGTATCGGACCGAGTATTTAGGTTATACAAACAGCTTCTTGGCTGCAAAGTTGTGGAAAAATATAGCACATGTTTTTGCGAAATCATCTCTGATGCGAAATTGTCGGCATGCAATTAGAGTTAAATGATTGCGCAGGGTAGAAAGACGCTGCAGGGAACACAAAAATTCATAACGCCTAAGAACCACAAAAAGTAGATTTAATCAATGCGCTGTTTTACCTGTACTAGAAAACGAAGAGCTATCCTAATTTTTTATCTCTCATGCCTGATATTTGTGTCTTTTTTTCAGGTGTGTAACAGGGCAGTGAAACCACGAAGCACCTGTTTTGCAAGCCTTCGTCGGGTCTCTGTCACTTGAGCTGATTTTATTTTCCTGGCAATAACGAACACTTTCGACTTGAACTTCACGAATACAATAAAATGACCTTTTTGATGACATGGAATGTATTCCTTCAAATATAAATAGGAAAAAAAGTGAAACGCGTCCATTGTCACGCCCTTATTTGTCATCGTGGACATCAGGAGGAGAAAATTTAAGTACTGATTGCGAACTTTGTGGCTCTGATGCGCCATAATCGCATTTTACCCCTGTGTATGTGTCTGAAATTTCGGACAGAAGTGCTGAAATAACGGCATGAATTTCCTGCTATCGAATCGAAGAGAAAAGTGCTATCGAACCAGAATACACTACACCAGTTTTCTATTATATTTAGAGATCACTTATTCATTTTTATTTGATTCAGATAATAAATAGCATGTTTAGGCCACTTTCTAGAGCCTGGATAAGCAAACCTGAATATTCTAGGAGGAGGAAGTTCTGACTGCAGGTTAAAGCAGGTTTTTTATGCAGAGGAAACTCAGCATGGAAATTGTTTGGCTCCTAGAAGTAGCCGCGTGGTCAATATTTCGTAGTGTTTTAACTTCGTTAAACCCAGTAGATTTGCGAAAACAGGTGTTCAGCCTGGTTAGCTAATGGTTTTGCTTTGCTCGCTCATCGGCACGTCCGACGACCACATTAGACACAGGTTAAGCTATGATAGAGGTTAAGCTGATCATATCTGTTCGCGCCGCACATGGATAACGACGATGTGCAATGCACAGAGCGAGAATGAGTTGCAGCCGGTCATATGAGGAGTAAACCGCCTGCGGCGACAACCTAGCGCTTTCGAGCAGTAGGTGTGAAGCTGATCTGCTCATGCCGCCATGGGTTCGACTACCGGTCATGGATACTTCTTTGATCTCTTCTTATATACCTACGCAGTTGTATGTATTTAAAGATAATAGTGCAAAACCACTCATACCTTCACCGGCACCATCTGAGAATCGTGTGACAATCGTGTTACCTACGTACGTAGGTGATATCGTAGGTGAATCGTGTAACCTACGTAGGTCACACGATTGTCACAAGATTGTCGGAAGGTGTCGGTGAAGGTATGAGTGCTTTCGCACTAACACTTTAAAATCTCGGTGCGAAACGAATCAGAATAGATGAGAGATTTTTGCCCGAGAGAGCACTGCACGAACGCTCTCACGCATACGCCTGTCGTAGCGACAAGCAAGTAGCCGTGCACCGCAAAGGACTACATCGGAAATGTTATGATCGCTGGGGCGCTTTTGCTTAAATAAATGACTACTTTCGTTTTATGGGGTTTAACGCCCCAAAGCGACGGATGCTATGTGTTCCCTGCATCCACCTGAGGTTCTTTAACGTGCACTGATGTCGCACAATACACGGGCCTCTAGAATTTCGCCTCCATCGAAATACGATCGACGCGGCCAGGATCGAAAAAACGTCTTTTGGGTCAGGGGCCTTGCGCAATAACCACTGACAATTAACTACGGCGGGTTGCTGTATTGAACTGCTTTTTTAATAATTGCAGCACTGACTGAAACAATCTGCGCTACATTGAATCGGGGCAGTAGCACCCTCCCTTTAAGACTAGAATAACTTCTAAATTTGCTCGCATTAGATAAAGTGAAGTTGAATTTAAGGCGGGATGGATCAACGAACCTTTTAGCCGGGAGCATGAAGTGTTAGCCCTTTGCTACTGAAAGAAAATATAATGGTTGGATGGGCAGCGTGAATGGTGCATAGGCTGAATCTGACGAGGAAGATTGGGATACTTCTAGAAGCATTTGTAGAAGCGCAGGGCTTCAAATGGGCAGAGATCCAAAGTTCGCTGCCGCGTTACAGGCTAGAATACTTTAGAGGATAATAAGTAGCAAAGAACAACCCCGTATCGCAAAAAAAATAACTATTCAGGAGAAAGATCGTGCGTAGGCCTTTCTGCGAAGTTACGTGATTTTCGTCAACTATACATTATAATATGCATTCGCAGAGGTAAACGGCTTTCTTCTTGCCTGAAAAAGTGGTGTTTAAGTAATCGCGTTATGCGGAACCAGCGATGAATCAAAAATTGCTTCAGAGGTGTGAGGCATAGGGAGACCGCTGTGCTGGTAAACGACACAAGTGACAGACATGGAAAAACGTTCCATCTTTAGCCGTCAACGTCGTGAGCAGCCTCTCGAACAACGAACCAGCTGGCTCAGACATCAACCCTCTAGCTGCTCCGGTCCTTGGCACGCAGCAGTGATCACGACACCAGACACAGTAAGAGCCTGTGGAGCACACATCACGCCGACATACAGAAGAGTACGGGTTGGAGGGGGAGAGGGGGGGGGGGCATAAAACGCAGTTAAGATTTCTTTTTATATGTTGACGGTTAGCCCTGTGTGACACTTAAGGAGTGAGAACACTTCAATGAGTGTAATAATAACATACTAGGCTATTCAGGTATTCGTGACTTCACGTGGGAGTTAAATAAAGCAAGCCTGTTACCACTGGCGGCAAGTGCGAACACCCAGATAACATTCTGCCAATGACATGACTAAGTGGAGTGCTTATTCCGCACATTTTTTGTGGTTACTAGAATCACCTGAATGGCAAGTAGTTTCGAAAGGGAGCTGTTTATGTGCATGTAATCACATGTTTCTCATCTGTCTTATTCATACACTACAAAAAAGACGACACTAAACAGTTTGAAAGACATGATGCTGATATTAAACAAACGGGAAGAAAGAAGCTCGCAGCAATAAAGCAGAGATCATGTGGCGATAAAATAGGCATAAATTGCTCACAGGTTCGTACTTGGAAAGGAGTAAAGCTGAAAGTGGTTGCCTCACGGCGGGTCCTGAAACGCGTGTTGGGGTGTCGCCGTAATTGTTCACTAGCAGCAATTGTTTAGAATTATTTGTAGGTTATCGAGACCACGTGGAGTTTCTAAATTTCACTATAATACTCATAACAATCACTGCTACGTAATCTTGAATTAGCTATGACCGTGAAAATCATTTCATGGTCTCATAACCCCTTCAGTTCCTTCTTTCTTGATGCGTAGAATATTTGTGTCGCCATTCATGCGGCTTTATGACCCTAAAATATCATAGTACAGCATGGAAGACTGGATGCTAATGACTGAATGTTCACTTTTACAGCTGTGTTTGGGGATGGGCGTGTAACACTGGAGATTTATCGAATACGTGTGCAGAATGCAGTTACAATACTATCAGCTGAATCAAACTGAATTCTTTATACTGGGGCTATCGATGACAACCATTTTAACCTTGCTGCACCCGTCACATTCTGAAAATCTTGAAATAGCATAGCTAGATAAACTGACCTGATAATTCGGACTGGTGGGTAAGACTGAGGTGCTACTGATACAGCAGAATTTCTTCTAACATGAAAAGAGATATGTGCTTGCAAAAGCAACGTGTTTTTTTTTCATTGACAATTTTGTCATAGAGGACAAAGGTGCACCAAAGTTCCAGTGAGATGCTTCATGGCTCATTGGCCAAGGATTTTTAGATGCAAGTTTTGAAAGTAAAAACACATAAAAGTAGTAATCTTCTCAATCTAATGGGTAGAAGTTGAGCAGTTTCTGCTGACGCTTGGGGAGACATATAGGGACGTATTGTTGAATAATATCGCCAAGTCTCAGCTGCGGCGTACGTTGCGACTATAAAAGTGGTAAGGGAAAATTTTGCACGAGATGCAGGGTGTTAGTTAAGCTAACTTACACTTTACTGGCACTAATGAGGGTCTCGAACGTCCTTGTGGCAGGGAAAGAAGGCACCGGAACGAATCGCAAGAGTTTGTGAAGTAATAATGTCTCAAAGATTGCCCAAATGACACGAGAAGGAGCATAAAGTGTTATTTAGTAGTTTGTGTCTTTTTATTGCTATGCTGCGTTGCCGCCATGACGGCGGCGCGCGCATCGCAGACAAGTGCAATAGTATTTTACGCCTTTTTCTTTTTACTGCTGTGGTGGTCAAGTGGTCGACCATCCGCTTTGCATACGGGAAGTGCGGTGTTCGATGCCCAGTGCCGCCGGGTACCAACGGGCGATGCAATGGGTACAAGCTTTCCCCTGGTCTGGTGCTCGCCTTATTTAGAGTGAAATGGTAGGGAAAATTAGTCTTTGACCCCGCCTTGAGAAGTCGAAAATGCCTTGTGTCATGGCGCTCTTTTGCCAGGTGCCCTTGCGCGAGAAAAATCCATAATCATCATCACACCCCTGTTTTCCTCATTTTTATTTTATTTATTGTTGAAGTTCTAGTTGGTATTACGTGAGAGGGCAGGGGTATTTCATAAATTATATGCTGAGTTTAACGATAATATTAAACGTATATATGAAGCAAAAATCCTGGCAATATAACCTAAAATATTTAAAAAGCTGATCTGAAGAACAAGCAGAAGTCATGGCGCCGAATGAGCACATAGAGCTGACATATTTGTGGTGGCGTATACTAGCAAAAATCTTAACAGCCTAAACAATTTTTATTGTGGCTCTTTTATGATGTTATGTTATCTTTTTCAGCTGGGTTAGTGTAGATAAGAAACAAGAAAACAATACCGTTTTTTTCCCGGCATATTCATGTAGTTTTGACTACATGCCTAGGCGTTGAAGCAACATTGAAGTGACATAGGCATTGAAGCGACCGCAGCGAGAGTTCGCTGAGGTCGCTTCAATGCCTAAAGACCGATTTTCTTCAATTAATTAGTATAAATAAAATGGAACGCCTGAATTTTGATGATTGTACGTTTTGACATCTAGGAGTAAAAACAAATGTGATAGAGGACTTGCTGGGGTGTTGGGGAGGCTGAGTGTCATGAAAACTGCAAAAACATATTTTTTTTCTACGTTAGTGGTACAAGAAGGCCTGCAACTGTAATATATTCCAACATGCAATTTCAAAGTAGTAGCGCCGCAAGGTATTGAGCTATTTAATTCAGAAAACGCGTTGGGCCACTTACCGGAGTGCGGACCCCTGTATTTGGGAAACAACTGTGGAGCATGCAATGTCAGCCCTACAAGATACAAGTGCCCACATCCCCTCTACAGTATACAACATCGCTTTGTGTCAACGATCACTGCATATTCGAAGCTTGTAAGCTGCATGATGAGGCACCCATACTGTGCAGAAGCATTTGGTGCTTTTTGAGACTGTTTTTGCTCCTCGTGAACAAGGAGGTCGCCACGAAAACTGAAAAATCCGCGAGGCCCCAGACACATCTTCGGTGCGAGCAGCCCGCCTCACACACGGTGCCTCTGCCTGCCTCTTTTTCTGAGTTTCTGCGTGAAGTCACAAATACAAGTTCGGCTTTGTTTCGAAAATCAGCGCAGCAGGTAAGATTAAATGCAATGAAGTGTTATACTAGGGATAATATAAGCGTCACATCAAAAATGCTGGCTAGAACGCTAGAGGAAATCTTTGACACCAAAAAGCGCAGGTAAGAGCTTGGGTACAAAATGCGTATGCTGACGGTAAGCGCAATGGGCAGTGCACATCTTTAGACCGTCGTCGTACGCCATCGTGTTTCTCCGCTGTGAATCGTTCAATTCGATGGCCGAGGTACTATGCAGCGCCTCCCGTCAGCGTTTTAGAGTTTCAGGAGCGTTCAGAAATAAGCCTTTCTTAACGTACAGCAATTGATCGAATGTTAACAAAATTCAGTGCTTGTACTTTATGGAGCACCAACGCAAATTCAGTGCCTGGCATCTGACACATTGCTGTCGATGACTCACGTGCACAAAACTACCTATTGCACTTCTGGCATGCAAGATTGCGAGCAGCCATGTTCTGGTGTTTGTATGGAGCTTAAATGACGTCGATTGTAAACACAGATGATCTTCAGTGCTTAATTCAGCTGCCGCGGTGACTCCTTGTTTATGGTGCTTGGCTGCTGACCCGAAAGACTCGGGTTCGAACCCTGCCCTGGCTGCATTTCCATAGAGGGGAGAGTTGCTGGAGGCCCGTGCACTGCGTGAAGTCGGTGCGCGTTAAAGAACCCCGGGTGGTCGAAATTACCTGCATCCCTCCATAGCCTGAGTCGCTTCGGGACGTAAAAAACGCGTGTTTAATGTCGAATGGTGACAAATAATGCGCAATAGAAATCTTTCTTGAATGTGCCACACATGGCAACACACTGAGAATAAATGATGAACGCCTGCCAGCCACCTCCTGTCGAAGTAGTTTACTGTACTGCGTGAAACGATAATACGGACTTTTCCGCTATCGAGAACATTGGCCTTCGGGTTTTCTTTGACAATACTGTTTAATCAAAGGTCTTAAGAGGTGCGAAACAAAGGAGCTCGTAAAGGACTTAAGAACTAGGAAGAAGAATGAAGGCCAACACCTTGCGGCTCTTGTCACGCGTCGCGGTTGACAGGGAGGACGGGTTCTTAAGCCGTCGCAGGTGGCGTTTGCTGTTGACATTCCTGCAGGCTAAAGCCCACTAGAAATGTCAAGTCAAGATTTGGCGAGTCAAAAAGAAAGTACCATTACAATACGCCCTCTCGTCGTGCCACTACGACATTGATATCCTGAAAGTACGCAATGCGGCGCTCATATACACCTACCGCCGCAAATAAGAAAAGCCGCCTACCGACATGAGCAGCTGACTCTTTTCATGAGGTATTTGTCTTCATCACAAGATATTCGTAGTCGTCGGTATGAAAGATAAAGAAGCGCCCTCTGCCCATTGACTGGTGGTCTTGACACAAGCTTATTAAAAAAAATTGTTGTCAGGTGCGCGGAGCTACGTTTGTAGTGCCTAGAATTTTTGCAACAGCGGGAAAGATAAAGGTGTTCCAGGATCTAAAGTTCACGCCATATTTCTTACACTTAGAGCGTTGAAAAGGTTTTCTAAAGAACCGCGGAACCGGCGCCCTGACGTAAGGTGTGCCTAATAGAAGACTGCCGGACTCACCGTGGATCGCCATTTCCTTCGTGTAACGTTCGAAAGCATGAAGCACTTTGCGATCATCATTGCAGCAGTTCTGCTTTCGGCAGGTAAGTGAAGGCTTACATCCGTTTTTGTTTTAGGAATGAAATTCGCCGTGGGCAAGTTGCAGAAGTATAATTTTTTTTCAGCATGACAGCAATCTATTGACTGAATCGCGATTCTTGACGTTATGACCATGCTTTCGCTGTTAATAGCGATTGTGTCAGACAAGCAAGCTATTATATTTAAAATCAAACGTTTTGAATGGAGTGTGAAAATTTTGCGAAGCCACAGCGCAGAGGTAATCGCGTTTTGAAAATTCTAGAAACTGGTGCGGCTCATAACCAATGGTTAGCTCAAAATCTCTACCAGGCACCTAACCGCAGCAGTTAAAAATTTCAATACTACCAACAAGTTAACCATATTACTATCGCCAGGGACGACTTCTCACTGGCCATAAAGAGAAAGCTACAGGGGCGGAGAGTTTGTTAATCTGCCACTCGGGCAGTATTTAGGTCTCAGAATGCCTACCTGGATCGTTTCTTCCTGTGGTGTTGGTTCACCCCTTATCTGCTGATCCTAGAATCATTTGCATGGTGGAAATAAAGATTTGATTCGATTTGATCTTTATAAGCTTCGCATAGTGGGACGTGCCTAATTAGAAATTAGTATTACCAATATACTTTGTTTCGAGAGGAAACCTAACTTTATCCAGGGGCTGCATGCCGCTGCAAAGCAAGAGATGGCGCGTTCCGGCTCTGCAGCCGTGGCGGCATTGCCAAAATAAGTTGTTTCGGGGGTATTAAGTTATCACATTTCATGTATTTTCTCTCATCCGCCAACGGTGGCACTCCATTCTGTAGAAGTCATAAGTTTAACAGCATATTTCTAACAAATTTCACGCGGGGCTCCTTGAAACACGTGGCATATCGGAGCTGCCTTTTAATATGAACGAAAACATCTTCGATGGAAGTCCGTCTGATTGGGTTCTTGAGATAGTTGAGAGAAAACTGACGCCAACCAAAATTTTTAACTTTACCCAACTTTTCGGGACCAACTCGGTTCCTTCTTCAGGGGTACCAGAAGAAGGGACCGAGTTGGCTCCGAAACGTTGGGTAAAGTTAGAAATATTGGTTGGCGTCAGTTTTCTCTTAACTATGCCTTTTAATATCATATTGCACTTCTGACAGTTTCAAAAATTGAGCACCCTATGAGCGGCAGTTCTTTGTGATGCATTCCAGAAACATGTTACGAAATAAGCGGTAAATGTTACACCCTAGCTATTTCTGAGATTTTCAGTAGCCATCAGTATGTAACAAAAGGCGCAGCATTTGCCAAAACGTAGTAAACTCTTAAGCGGTTTGTTAATTAGCTGTGTATGCCGTCTAGTATTGATCTTGTAGCATTCGTGGGAGTCCTAGTTTTTTTAGCGTTGAGAACAAGCGTTCCTCTCACCTTCGAAACAATTTTATTGCTGGCGATGAATGAACAGCCACAGTGGATAACATTAAAATAAATTCTACTAAGACTAGTAAGATTTAGGCCTATTAATTGTCATACTGATGCCAAGCCGGGAACGAGACAATTTTATTTTGAACGAGCACGCCTTTTGTACTTTTGGTAATTTCAGAAGTGGCACCTTCGCTACAATTCTGTGGAAACGAAAACACCAAAGGATGTCACTGTAAGGCTGAAGTCAACAACGAACGCCTAGTAAAACAGGTGGCACTCAAGGCCGGCAGCACAAATTAAGATATAGCTAGTATCCAGCATCTAAATAAATGTCGGTGGTTTAGCTCTGGTTAAACCTGGAGTGACGCGATAGCTACAGCTGGCCCAATGGAACTTGCTCAATTGAATTGCAAGGTCAGTCTTTCGCCGCTCTGTTTCACTGGGCGTTCCTTCTTCATCTTTTTCCCACTTGACACGGCGCATGCGCACAGCTGTTGCAGCTCGGTTTCGCCGGTGCGCCGCGCCGCCGGCAGCAGCAGCTGCTCCGCAACACGTGACTAATAACGTGGCTGGTGACGTGATCAGCCACGGCACCGGCAGCTGCTTCGCACCACGTGACAAACCACATGACAAGCCACGTGACCAGCCACGTCACCTGGGCGGCGCCGCCACGGTCACGTGCCGCTGCCACGCTGAAGGCTCGAAATGCTACCGTAATGTAGCTATCGCTACAAAACGGATTCACTTCAGTGAAGAGTTCTTTCAACGCTGATCTTTATGCAGTTCAGCGAGATAATTTTGTTGGCCTAATCTTTCCCAGTGATGCCGGCGGAGGCACAGGATCTTTCGGAAGGCGGACTGCCTGGAATGCCCAGGGGTGGCCCGTGTGGAGTAAGTGTATTAATTACCCTCTGCAACGCAAGTGGAATGCTGAGAGCTGAAGTAACACAGGGATGTATTATAGACGGACCAGCTGAAGCCTTTCTCAAAATACGGATTCAAAGGGCGCAGTCTTTGGCATGGCTGGCCCATCTGAATACGCATGGAGAGAAAGCTGCTGCGCTTGCGTTAGTAGATTTTGCTTGAAGTTCAAGAACATCGCGTGGTTTAAGTTACCGTGCTAGCTTTAGTTCTCAGCTCTTTTAACACATGTTGATCAATAATTCGAACAGAATATATGCGATTATTTTTGTTGTGCCACTAGGAGTAGGCTTAAACTTACGGTTTCTCCGTGGGGAGGTGGTTAGCCTGCTGTGAGGTACAACAAATCAAAATTTTAGAGGAAGTGATGCAATAATGACAGATGAGGTAAGCAATTTACTGCGGCAGGCTCAAGACTACTCTAGGTGCTGTAGACAGTAAGCGAGAGTGGTTTACTCCCGTAACATGACTCATTTCTGCACGGTGAGACAACAACGATCAGAGAACGTTTTTGTGTGCAGTTGGTACTTGGTAATTATTTTTTTTTTCACTGCTGACGGACTTGCCTTGCGGGTCATATTTGGTGTGAGGATTTTCACTTCACTGTTGATGAACCTCTTTGTTGTGCTTCCTCTGTTCCGCGCTGGAGTATAGAGAAAATAAACTTGACATTACGCACTATTTTTTTCTTGTATGAATCTCAATCGGGTTCGGGCGGTTTTAATGATGCGATGCCATTAGAGTCTTTCTTAGCATTATAAGCGACACTACATTCCCCATGGAGGGAAAATATTCATGTTAAACTTGCATAGAAGTGCTCGATGTTTATAAAATCGGAGGCTCGTAAACTTTTATCTCGTAAAAAGGACAATGAGGAGATATTCAATTTGGCCTATACGAGTAGGCGATGAAGTGCCGGAAAAGAGTTATCCTCAAATGAGTTATGGGTTATGGGGGCTTAACGTCCCAAAGTGACTCAGGCTATGAGGGACGCCGTAGTGAAGGGCTCCGGAAATTTCTACCACCTGGGGTTCTTTAAGATGCACTGACATCGCACAGTACACGGGCCTCTAGAATTTCGCCTCCATCGAAATTCAGCCGCCACGGCCGGGATCGAACCCGCGTCTTTCGGGTCAGCAGCCGAGCGCCATAACCACTGAGCTACCGCGGCGGATTTTATCCTCAAATGAAAATGTAAATTCTATAAGTTAGAAAATGTTAAGAAGTGAAATACAATTATCGCGATTGCCATTTTCACGAGATAACTGCTATGATGTTACGGCAGCTATTTTATATACACTTGCGAACGGAAATCACACTCCATTTCAGTCTCGACTTCACGAGTTTTACGTGAGTGGGGGAAAAAGTTTTGCGGTTTTAAATTTGTTTTTCAAAGCAACGACTGCAGCTTTGGGACAGAAAAAAATACAAAAATTGCCAGTAGGAGCCATAGAATTCGATTTTATGCAGAAAAAAAGAGTGTTCCAAGTTTCCCTTCCAGTCTTTCACTTATTGGTATTAATTGAACTAAGATAATATAGAAATCTAAGCAAGGCTCTTTTAGGACCACTGTGGGAATCTCGAAAGGTGGAAAACATAGACGGGGGTGTAGAGATTGGCATGGAAAGACGAAACTTGAGAATTTGTATGGACAGTGTGGCCATAACAGAAATACTCAGCTGGTTGAAGATTAACGGTAGAGGCCTTTGTTCGCAGTGGACTTGACAGGGCTGATGACGAACGTTATGATAATCTTACCTAACGCCGAAGCTGGAACTTCTCAGTTGAAGAAAATTATTGCGTCTTTTTCTCAGTGGAATACAGATTTTAAAGCTGCGAAAGTATTATGACAGCTGAGCAGCTTGTTTTTTTAATCGCGGTACTGCTCAAGTGTGGATGGTAATCAGTAATTTAAACTGCCGTTAAAATGTGCTTCTACGTCAGTATATTCTCTGAATATCATGGCGAAAACTGCAAGCTGCTAATATTGGCAAATAATTGCTGCTCAAGAATCTGTAGCCTATAAAACCCTACTGTTATTTTTTTTTTCAAGAAATGACTCCGACTGCATTTGCATCCCTGTATTTTTTAAATCATTCCCTAGAGAGAATCACGTCCAGTGAATTTTTTTTTACGCCGTGCCATTCATTTTGTGAACAACACCAGACACAACCACAGATTAAACTTGGTGCGCATTTCACTGGCTTAAGAAAACATGGTTGAACAGAAACACCCCGCTTTCGTATTGTACTAGCATAAGCGAAAAGAATCTCAGATTGCAAGTGCTGTAAAAATTTGTTTTCACTTTTTTTTTCAGGATAAAATTTGCGCTCAAAGCCAACGGTGTGTCAAGGATCTAGCTCGTTGCAACGGTCATTCTGATTATTGCCCACCAGTATATCTCTGTAAGTTGAAACTGAAATTAACAGATTGCATACAATTTCACATAATCCATTGTATGTACGGGGTTCCCAGGTCTGCGATATATAGTCAAACGCAATTTCGCCACGTATTATTAATTAGACTGAAATTGCGGCTTTCTTGCATCATCGGCTGCTACAGTGCGATGTCTGAGCTTGCGTAGGACGCAAAGTATTTGGAATACACAAACCGCCTCCGCGGTGGCTCAGGGGTTGTGGTGGTCGGCTGCTGACCCGAAATACGCCGGTTCGATCCCGGCCGCGGCGATCGAATTTCGATGGAGGTGAAATGCTAGAGGCCCGTGCACTGTGCGATGTCAGGGCACGTTGAAGAACCCCAGGTGGTTGAAATTTTCGGAGCCCTTCACTACGGCGTTCCTCATAGCCCAAGGCGCTTTGGGACGTTAAATCTCTTAAACCAAGCCATTACACAAGCCGCTCCTTCCGAAATGCGAAGTCTAGCTTTTGTTATGAGCAAATTAAGAAAACCTCTGGTGTCTAATTGCATATATTAAATAATTTTACTCACTAACACAGGGAAACTACACAGGACAGAAGGGAAGGCCACAAGGTAGCGAAGTTTCTGTCCTGTGTAGTTTCGTGGGTGTAACGCGTTCAGTCAATCAGTGTGTTTAACCAAATAGTCCCGACTGCAGCCTTCTTGCCTGCTTGTCAGCTTGGATTAAGAGTCGAAGATTGCTCAGCTGAGTTAGACGCCGCAGTCCAGGGAGATACCATTACTCTGTAGGACCCCGGAAAGTTGACCTTAGTAAGCGCTAATATTAGAAAGTGTAAGACGCATGGTAATTTGTTTTCACTCATATCTGATATGGCTGTTTTCCTTTCAGGTGTGTGACAGGGCAGTGAAAGCAGGAAAAGCCTCTCTTGCAAACGCTTGGATGCTCATTGCTATTTTATCTTATTTCATTGTTTCTGGGTAAAAAGAGACTTCCCATTTCTTACTTGGATTTCAAAGAAGCAATAAACGAGCTGCTTTCAAGCCACAATAAGCTGTTTCTCCTAATATTTCTCAGAAAATGAGTCGAACCCGTTCATTATCCTTCCTTAGGCGTCGTAATTGACGTAAAAAGGAGAAAAAAGGAGGTGGTGATTGAAATTTGGCGACCCTGATACACAGAATAAAAAGCATTGACATCTCAGCGCGTTTATGGCATTTCGGGCAGACGTGGTTTAGTAACTGCCTGAGTGTACCACTGTCAAAGGCAAAAATGCTATCTGAATGAATTATGCCTCACTAGTTTTGCACATTTAGAGCTATCTTATTCGGTTTTATTGTCTTCAGATATTGGACACCTCAGCATTATTAGACCTGTTTTTAGAGGACGAATTGTCACACCCACATAGTCACCAGCCAGTTAAATTGAGATTGTGTACTGCGGCAGCTTATTTATGCAGAAAAACTCACAGCCTTCAAAATTGTTTGGCTGATTATGACGGGAGACAAGTCCAGCTTTCTCGAAAAAATATTTGAAAATTGAAAAATTGCAAAACACTGTTATGAAAATATTGAAGGTAACGGTCCGTTATTATGATATGTAATAAAATCTTTCTTTTAAACTGTTTCCAGCGATCGCATGGAACACTTAAGACTGTCATTGAAAACGAACGGAGAAAGCATTTGACGATAGCAAGGACGTGAATAGAAAAAAAAATACAAGACTGCCATCGGGTGATCTGCGGATATATTGATTGTTATAGTGAAATATTACGTTATATGAAAAAATGGCGTTCATAAACAGTTTCACGCTCAAAAACGCTTTTGTCCAGAATTGCTGGATATGCAAAACACAAAAAGCGCCTCACTGTTGGCACTTCTCATCGCAAATTACACATTGCCTCCTCACAATATGTGCGAGAAACTATTCGGAACTAGAACACGCAAAAATTACCAGTGCTTAATACATTCCAAAAATACTGCCTCGTAAACACGAATATAAAATGTTGCTCCTCGCATGCGCATGCTATATTCGGCCGTGTCGAGCAGAATTATTAAGATCCTTAGGCTTCAAACCACGTACTGGCTCGTCCGGCTCGAGTATTTCTTAGAGCAGCGTGTTAAGATAACAGCGAATTATGCTTGTTAGCGGTCTTAAGCTATATCCGCGCTCAGGTCACATACTCGTAGAAGTAGACATTCTTAATCCGTGTAAGCGACTTCGCAGCTCAAACACAAAATTGCAGCTGTTCAAAGGCGACTTTTACTTTTTACAGTTCTTTTTCTGAAATCCCGGGTCGAATGAAAAATTGAAAAATGATATTTAAAGCCTCTGTATTATGGCACAAAAATAGTGCGAAGCAGTCGACTTCTGGAAACCCTTAATTTGTCATTATCCTGAAAGCAAATCCTTATTACCTAATCATACGACTTTCTTTGCAGAACCTCCTTTTAGTAGTACCCTGACTCCGGCTTGTAGCCAGTAGAATAAGGTCCTGCCATTTAAAAAGTTTAAAGTTCAACGCCGCCCGGTGCTTGCAGTCCTTACGCTGGTTTCATTGTTTATGTCGGTATGCGTGTTGTCCCACAACACTTTAGCCAAGGTTTAAAGATAACGAAGCCCCACACACTGAACGCGACTTCAACAATATTTTTCACTTTTGTAAGTAGAAATTCAGTGTATCTATATATAATATTCAATACTCTAATAAATAAATAGGAAAAAAAACTTTTCACCTATTGAGTCTCGGTTGAATATTCCAGTGCCAAATTGTCGTCATCTGATCACAGCAGGACAAGGCGTCTTGCGTATCCCTACAATTAACCCTGTCGAATGCCAGCTGTGGTAATGTCACCCCTTAAACTTCCCCATCTAACCCGTCCGACTGACATTATGCCGCATCTTCCTATGCTTCCCTTCTCTTGCAATTGGCTCCGTTACTATTAACGACCGTCAGTAATCTTGTCTTCGCAATACATGCTTTGCCCATGCTCATTCCTTTTTGTTTATTTTGAATAGGACATTATTAACTCGCGTTTCTTCCCTGACACACTGTTCTATCTTCTGTCTCTTAACTACACACCTCTAATTTTCTATCCCATAAGTCGCTGCGTTGTCCTGAATTTGAGCTGAACCCTTTTCGGAAGCCTCCGTGTTTCTGCCCGGCAGGAGAAAATAAACACAGTGTACTCGGTCATAATACCACCATCTGGTGCGCTGTCGCTCGCGTTTCCGTTGCTGCGTGTAGCACGCCAGCAGAGCAGTCACACTTTGCTCTCGAGGGATATCACCCCATCCTTTTTCTCCTAGTGATTCAAGCTCATGGTTTGTAATCACTACCTGCCCTAGGTAAGTGTCTTTCCTCTCAACTTCCAACGCTTCGCTGGATATTACAAACTGCTGTTTCCTTTCGAGAGTGTTACAGATTACTTTACTTTTCTGCATATTAATCATTAGGGCCACCGTTCTTCTTTGCCTGTCTAGGTCCTCCATCACGCTTTGCATTTCGTACCACGAGTGGCTCAGCAAGGCGATGTGATCAGCTAACAGTCGATTACCGAGACGTTTTCCGATAAGTTTTACTCCTATTTTTTCCATAAACCAAATTGCTGACTGTTCCTAAAACTTTCAATTCGTCAGTTTTTTTTTATTTTGATACGTGCTAAGATCAGGTTTTTTTCTGCCTTGGAAGGAAAGCCGGCAAAGTATGAAAAAAAAAACATGACAACCTCCTTTCGACCCCAAAACAGCAGTGCTTTCAGAAGTGGATATCGTGAATGTATCGCTATCTCCATGTGGCCACGAATCTATCAGGGCACAAGAAATGACGTTGCGTTTGCGGCAAAATTAAAAGTAACACGTGCGACCTGTCGCTTCAAATGCACAACAAAATGAAAATAGGTTTTTGAGGGCAGGAAATTACACAGTAACTGTCCCAAATATCTCGGTGGATGCCCGAAAGGCGCCGTAAGGGAAGGGGTAAAGGAGGGAGTGAAAGAAGAAATGAACAAAGGTGCCGTACTGGAGGTCTCCGGAACGAATTTCGACCACCTGAGGACCTTTAACGTGCACTGCCTTTTGCGTTCGATGGAGGCTAAGCGCAAAAGGCGCCCGTCTGCTGTGTAATGTCTGTGCACGTTAAAGATCTCCAGGTGTTGGAAATTAGGAAAAACGAAGGAACGTTTGCAGTCATCGGTCGCAGGTTTTGCTTTCAGTATTAAGTCCCCAACAACTAGATGAAAGTGTGCTATTGGGGCGCAATTACGCGAGATGCGAGCCTCAAGACGCCATACGTCTGTCGACAACTAGGAACGCTGCTTAGTACACCTGTCTATTTTACCAACTCAACGCTATTTTACAAGCTCAGCACAAGAAACCGGTGGTTTCTATTTTTCTGCCAGGGCCCACTTCATTGTTTTTGCCCTGTCACAATCGAAGCTCCATCGAACGCGGCTACATTCGCGAGTCCCACATTTAAGAGCACAGCTGTAGCTGCGCGCAAGCAGATTGCTTAGCGTTTTTTCTAGTACTGGGCGAGCTTTCTTTTCAACGCGGAAAAGCCTATCCTAACGCGCACACTATACTGAACACAAATATGCACATACATAGCTACAACAGTAAATTAATTAAATGTCTCATATTCGTATTTGCCCTTTGTAGAGTAGACTCAGCAACAATAAAAAAAGTCACAGGGGTACGTGATGTCATCATGTTGTAATTCCGAAAGCATTAAGAGCTGTTCATAGGTTTACCAAGACTGACGTCACTTCTGTCTGGTGATGTCCCTTCCCTGCGCCCAATGGGCATGATGCGTGTGACGTCATTTACCTTCAGCCGTAGGCGAATTTTATGACCGACGATCCATTTCGGCCCCATGGTACACGAATGCCATGCTCAAGATGACATTAGAGTACTCTAATGGTACTCTAATGTCATTCTCAATATCCTCAAGAGGCGCATAATTTCAGTAAGGATGCATTTATAACTGAAAATTTGCATTTAAATGTTTTCCGACTGCTGAATTCAACCTTGAGATATTAAACCCATAAAGGACCCCATAATCACCATTTGGAATTGAATAGGAATGTGCAGGGTTGGTGAAAAATATACAGGCCGCAGGGCATGCTTTTCAGAGGTATATCCTGGCACTTAAGACGCTGATAAAGCTGTCAAGGTTCTCAAGAGTCTAGAATGAAACTTGTTCTACACTCTACCGATAAGTTGTGCTTCGGGAGCATCGTAACTTTCCGACTATACTCCTCAAAAACAGGCCATGTGGCCGGGAAACTTTTGAACGACCCTGTACCTTGCCTCCCGGATCCACGCACAAAATATGTCTTCAATTAAGCGGCGCAGCGACACAGCCCCCAATGAGAACCGTAATAATTTTTTGTCGTTCCTGGCTCGTGAAAACTTATTCAAAGTTTTCAAAGTATTCAAAGTTCAAACAAACTGCAAGTTGTCCTCTATCTGTTAACTGCCTCTATACATGCTGCCACACTCTGTGCAGCCTCAACAAGAAATGTTTCATGCAGTGGACACCGAAACTTAGAGTTCGTGCCTGCTAAGGCAATACTCTTAAAATGGGGAGCTGCTTTCAGAGCAGTCAGTTGCGCACTCCACCTCCAGAAAATTCACAACCTTATCCAGAATAAGACTCATAAAGTAACTCTGCACATACATATACACATAAATACACACCGAACAAATGAATATCATATTACTAATAACAAAGCATGCATCCTTACAAAACAGCCATGCTAGCATTTCGCCGGAAGCTCTTGGGATTGAATTTGTAAAATACACGTCTGTTTTGCCGCATAAAGACTCCTCTGGTTATTACATTCGCTGCGTATAACATTTGACCTAATGGTCAAGATACGCATTATAAATCCCCACCCCCCCTCCCCACGGCGCTGAGAACTCAGAATATTTGTGACAAACTATGAGTGGAGAACAGGGAAAAATGGCACCTATCAGTGCCGCTGAATGCGAATGCGTCTAAAAATCAGTATGAAAAAGCGGCATTTTACTGCAAGAGCAGCTGAGTCAGGGCAAGGCGCCCGATCTGGCCTTCCCCAGGCGTTCTACACCGGGCTTTCCTTTCCTTACTTAGTATCCATGTAGCTCCGTCTAACGTAGTGGCCTGATACCAGCAGTTCCTAAAAGAAATAATTTTTTTGCTATGACGAACGTCAGTGAAGCTCTTAGTTTACCGCCGGCTCTAATAGGACCTTTCGGTTGGAGAGGCCATTAGGCACCTATTTAATGTGCCTAGATATGCTTAGAGTACCGCTTAAAGGACTTCTTTATAGTTTAAAATATAGAGCCAAAAGAATGTTGCCTAATTGAGCACTCGGTAGTTTTGCGGTGGGCTGCATTTAGCGGGGCAGAGGAACACGAAAGCTGCTATTGCTTTCAGAAGCCATCCTAAAGAAAGTCGATGTCAGTTGTCTCAAAAGTAGAGTCCACTTCTCACGCCCGAGCGATTCGCTAAATACGAAATGCTTTTGCAGTATACCTACGTATATTTCTCGCGTTGAGTGCGCTTTCGTATTCTCAATAAACGGGTCCTTTGCAACCCCATCTGGTAATCCGGATTGCACGAATGCCCTTATTGCGTAACAGGAAACGATTTCTTTGTCTAGGCTTGTAGAAAGTGAAAGAAAAATAGGTTTCAAGTCTTTCCTGTACGCCTTCGGCAGACGAAACGTCAAATCCACCAACTACGTCCCCCTAAGGTGGCATTTTGTGCTGATCCTCAAGGTCTCACTTACCAACACAGATTAGGTCCGAAACTTGGATACGTTTATTTCGGACCAGAGATATTTGTCTCGAATTCTATAAAAGAGCACAGTTGAAGTATACGACCACCTTTAAGATTCCATTATAAGCCTGCAAGCCAACTGCAGACAATGAAAAACCATCCGTCAACTTCGGAGACCGAGGCCATCAGTTATGAATCCATTGGGGCGTATGACGAACCTGCAAAATGGCCTGCGTGATCTACACCTAATACGTTAAAATAAAAAGTTACGGAAGCCTAGTACTAATCCCAGGTACGCATCTTTTGTCGTGCGCAGCAAATATTTTGTTCAGTTCGTTGGGTGATGTTGCCGCAGCCGCGTTCTCCTCTCCTTCAAGTGGGACGTCTCCTCTGCATCCCGCATGGCAGGCCGCTGAAGTGTTTTGTCGAAAGAGCTGTGTAAAGGGCCAAGATATACCTGCAGTGTACCAACACAAAATGCATATTGAAGACAAGACGTGGACATGTTGCTATGCTGACAATGAAGCGTTAAGCGAAAATTACATCTATCTACAGGTTACTTCCATCAAGCTTGCGCACAACAACGCGTGGGGGTCATATAAACACATCTGTTCACAATTAAACAGGTTCTGACTAGGTTTTCTGAAGGCCACTTTTTAATAGCTTTCGAATATCCGTTTCACTCTCCTAGAGCCTTCAAGAAGCTGTGGTACACCTTCAAGGACAATTATCGAACAGCCACAAATCTATGGAAACTACCCAAAGGCGCGAAAGCATTGATAAGCAATGTCATGAAGCAATAACGAGAGTGTTATCAGCTTGTACCGCGGTTTTACGAGCCCACTTGTCTGTTTCACAATGCACGAACACTTTCTCATATAATAAAATATTGGGATCTTGCTCGCAACAAACCAAGCTGCAGAAAAAGCGCATTTTAGTGCCAAATGTGCATTCTCGTGCTTGAGAGGTTCCTAAAACAATGAAACACTAATTTATTATTTCTAAAGATGCGGTTATCTTTTGGGATGTTCACTAGAGTAGGCTCAAAAAACGCGCTAATTTGAAATCGCATAGAGTGGGCTATTTTACCTCCTAACATGCATTGATGCACTACTAGGGATGTGAAGACTTTTTCCAGGTGACCTGCTCACCTTTCCACACATTAAACCTTTCTCTCTTACTAGGAATGCTGCTGCATTAAAAGGAGCTGCCTGTTGCTGCTGCAGGTGCATAACGGTTGCCTCATAATAAATGAATCATTGGGCTCTGCGTGACAAATTTTGTTTGACGTTCTGCGTTCTGGTCTTAGCTTCCATCAGACGACCAATCATCATCATCAACATCAGCCTGACTACGCACAATGCAGGGCCAGGGCCTCTTTCATGTGTATTCATTAAACCTGTCCTTTGCCAGCTGCACCCACAGCGCCCGCCTTTCCTCGGCCGATATACTTATCATCGGGCGCGAAGGCCAACGCGCGGCGATTCTGCATTAAGTTGAGCAGAGCTTCTAGTTGAATAGCGTCGCAGCCCGGTGCCGCTACCACCTTCACTGCTTCCCTCTGCAGAGTCCATGTTCATTCTGGCGCGATTTCGTGCTTCCGTGAATGGACATCTGGCGCTATTTCGTGCTTCCGTGAATGGACAAAGGTACAGAATTTTCATTTAAGTTGTTTTTTTTTATTGCTGTTTTTCGTGCGACAAATATGAGTTATAAAGCGGTAAATTTTTACTATATCATTTTGTTTTGCTTTAATTGTATGGGCGCGCGAAGACTTATCGCCGCATGTGCCAGCGAAGCGGCAGTCAGGGACTGCCAAACAATTCTCAGTCATAGCGTTTTTCGCGCTCTGCCGCCAAGTTTCGTCGCTTCTTGCGGGTATAGCAGCGGCAGCGTCGCAAAGAACGTCACCTCACGCAGTGTCCGCTAAACTATCTTCGCTATTCTTGCGACTATTCGCGTCGCGTTCAGAACCAAAGCCAGAGCCATATATTCCTTTGCTGGCCAACGCATACGTATGGACTGATACGCTGAGACCGCAGCGCATTTCACTGTTCCGCTCAGCGGCTGTAATGCCCGACGTGTACGCACCTACGCGCCGCAGATCGGCTTCAGGCACGCACATCGGTGTTTTTTGAACTTGGCGCCAAGTAGCAGACGACAGTAGTTGTTGTTGTCATACTTTTTTCCCTCTTTTCAAATTTCGTCATGCGATTCTGCGTTTACGTTCCTTGGCACCGCCCCGCTCTGGGCGGATGAGCGAATATCGAGAATAGGGCCCCTGAATTAGCTGAGCTAATCCACATTCTTTTTTCACAGGTGATATAGTCAGTAAATATTAATAATGGTCAATACGTCTATCAAGTGTGCCATAGAATGAAACGTGTCGCATACATCCCTTTCCCAGGGATCACTTTACTAGAAAATTGAAGGCTACAATATCAGTAACGACTGCCAAACGACCCGGTTGCTACGGGACTTGCCTGCGCTCCATTGCCCTGCAGAACACGCGTAGGTGCACCACCGAAGAGCGAAGGTTGCAGCAGTACAGTTGTGGCGTTTGCCGCGAAAATCACTTTGATGAAAGTTGGGAGGTCTGCTTCTCGACACTGCATGTAGCAATAAACTAATCTTACCGCTCCGCCCTAGATGGTTGCATTGGTGTAAGCAACCGTAGTGGCGTTTGCACTGTGCACTAATGCATAGTCCCCCAACCCGTCAGGTGGATCTGATATGGATGCACGTGAAAATTGGTTTTTGGGGAAAGGAAATGGCGCAGTATCTGTCTCACATCTCGGCGGACACCTGAACTGCGCCGTAAGAGAAGGGATAAAGGAGGGATTGAAAGAAAGAAAGAAATAAAGAAAGCAAGCAAGCAAGCAAGCAAGCAAGCAAGCAAGCAAGCAAGCAAGCAAGAAAGAAAGAAAGAAAGAAAGAAAGAAAGAAAGAAAGAAAGAAAGAAAGAAAGAAAGAAAGAAAGAAAGAAAGAAAGAAAGAAAGAAAGAAAGAAAGAAATAGGTGCCCGTAGTGGAGGGCTCCGGAATAATTTCGACCACCTTCGGATCTTTAACGTGCACTGACATCGCACAGCACACGAGCGCCTTTTGCGTTTCGCCTCCATAGAAACGCGGCCGCGGCAGCCGGGTTCGAAGCCGGGAGCTCCGGATCAATAGCCGAGCTCCCTAACCCCTGAGCCACAAGCGGCGGGTGGATGTCTTTCTTGCTTTGCTTGTAATTGCCTCGGAATGTACGACGCTTAGGCCAGAAAATGGGAGCTAGGATTTTAGATTTTTTGTAGTGGCTGTACCGGCAATAAGCCTAATGTGTGGAAATTCGGACGTGCAAAAGTACTTCGAAAGATATTATTGCTCATAGACGTGTTGGCACCACCGTTAAACGAACGCGATAACAGCAACGCTGAGCATCGATCAAATGCTTATCAGATACTGAAGAAAAACGCGCCTTTACCCAAAACGTTTCATGAAGTCTTTTGAATAGATATGCGAGGTGTGATATTCGTTGAAGGGTTGATCAGGTAGCTAAAAGGCGCGAACAAAAAGATGTGTCGGCTGCAGTAGGAGTTGCTTCATCACAACGACAGCGAATATTTGAGAATTATTATAACTTGGACCTAGGTGTGGTCCCACAACGGTAGCTTTGTCACACATGTACGAATTGTGATAATTTGGACGCGTTTCTTCTGACGTCTCTACTTGATTTAAGAGTGACGACGACGGCCTAAAGCATCTCTCTTGCATGAATGCCAAACATCGTTCACAAAGACTCAATAATAGAAACAATATCACTATTTATTTTATTTCACGACCATTGGAACTGTGTATGACAAGGACATATTTCATCATCATCATCAGCAGTAGCCATCAGCAGGCTAACTACGTGCACTGCCTGACAAAGGATTCTTCCGTACGCCTCCAATCAACCCTGCCCTGTCTCAGTTGCTGCTCCCTTGCCCGTGAAATCTTTCTAATACCCCCCACCCCAATGAAAGGCGACCTGTTCCTGTTCCGCGTGCCCTGTCTTGGAATTAATAATAATAATTGGTTTTTGGAGGAAAGTAAATGGCGCAGTATCTGTCTCTTATATCGTTGGACACCTGAACCGCGCCGTAAGGGAAGGGATAAGGAAGGGAGTGAAAGAGGAAAGGAAGAAGGAGGTGCCGTAGTGGAGGGCTCCGGAATAATTTCGACCACCCGGGGATCTTTAACGTGCACTGACATCACACAGTACACGGCGCCTTAGCGTTTTTCCTCCATAAAAACGCAGCCGCCGCGGTCGGGTTTCGAACCCGGAAACTCCGGATCAGTAGTCGAGCGCCCTAACCACTGAGCCACCGCGGCGGGTCAAACACTTGGAATTCACTGCGTTACTCTTAAGAACCATTGGCCATCTTGCTCTCACATTACACGCCATGTTCCTGCCCAATTCGTCTACCTGACTTAGACCAGAATAGCGTTATTTCGAGTTTGTTCCCAGATGCATTCCGCTCTGTTCCTGTCTAGCGTTACCCCAATCATTTACCCCTACCCATAGCAACACGCTCCTACCCGTAGCATAAGTTTTAATGTACCATATTTCAGTGAGCATTAAAAGTGCTTAGACTACAAGCACATTATTCCCTGCTTCCACATATTAAGCGTGGTTAGTAGATTAAATAAATGCTTAAAATCTTTGTAAAAGAAAAATATCAAGTATTCGTGTAGGTCGCTCGTGAAATTGAAATGCAGGCGTGAGAATAAAAGACTGGCTAAGTCTACCAACTGGTTTAACAAAAACTAGTCATAATTTTCTTTTCTATTTCGACATATAAACAAAAGTGCTCGCTTGCAGTCTCTAGCATATACCGATTCACTTGTCTCCTCCTACTGCTCATTGCCTAGGAGCATTTAGGGCGCACCTCTCTGGAACCAAGTGCCTGTTTTACTCTTGAAACTCAGGATACTGTGCTTTCTGATCGACTCTTTGAAGCTAAACCTATTCCGAATCTGCAGCTGTGTTCCGAAACTTTCAGATATCTATTAAGAATATCAAGAGGGCAACAGCAGTCCGTCATGTTTTTTTTCCTTTAGTTTTAAATTTTTAATATGAATGTTACCCTGCAGGAAAACAATCGCCCACCACGAACTGCTTCCTCATTAGCGTATCGATTAAGATTGCCCTCTGCATTCTAAAACACAGTTTTATGCGAAAGTCTGATGCATAGAATCCTATAACTAAAGGATGTATTCCAGCTGCTGGGTTAAAACAAAGGTAGCGCAGGCCGCTGATATTGCAGTGCGAATGCTGGCATTAAAAAACAGCTTCAAAAAGTGTGGTAATAAATATTGGTTGAGTTTAAAGCATGCGCGGAAACAAAGCGTGAATCCGGACAAAGCCCTCAAAACTTCGTCGTGGCCACTCAGACGGTTAACTAAATGGTTTAAAGCTTACAGGCCGCATATGAGCACAGGACGAAGGAAAGGCGGAAATAAGTCCCAGTCAGCCATAAACAGGCGGCCAATATTTGCTTTAGTTGGGTTTTGAGGGTTATTTTGTGGAATTTTCTGAGAGATGTTTTGATATGTTTTCGCAGAAGAGGCGTCTGTGGAAGGAAGTATTCGATGTCTGAAAAAAAAAATCAAACAGGCTGCTGGAAACTTAAGGTGAAATTATCATCTGGAGAGAATCACGCTGGACCGTAGTCAAAGAGCGTGCCCTCCGCAGACTATCAAAAGCAGCGGTAATGACCACAGACTTGTCGGAGATCAAGCAAGCAATAGGATTTGACATGCCACGTGCGAGTCATTTGGGTCCCGTCGATGACTTCGGACCAAGAAAACTCTCGCAGCTCAGGATCTGGGAGCAAAATGTTATAATTTAACCCTGTGTGACGTCCACCGCCGTGAACTCTTATTAGTGCGGCGCAACACACCCGAGCGAGCGCAGAGATAAATCCTGTTTCAGTGGAGCCTCCTCTGGTTTCCCAACCCTTCGATTCTGACTTCATCGCTGCAATATTAGGTTAGCCACCGCTAGTAATACTGAGGAAATGTAAGAACAAGTTTTCCCGCGAAACCACAAACCGAATACATACCTCAACGTAAGCTCTTAATAAAATCGAAAGGAAAGAAGTTTGAGTTCTGCCCCTTGTCAAAAGAGCCAAGTCGAAGGTAGAGGAAACGCAAAAGGTAAAATATGAGGAACAGTAAGGAGGACAGAGAATCACAGGCAAGGAATGTAGACGACACCGGATGGCCCGGGACGCAGCAGATGAAAACTGAAAAGGAGGAAAACAAAGAAATAAATGAATAACGGAAGAAAAAGGGAAGGAAAAGAAAGAAGGAAAGAAAGAAATAAACAACGAAAGAAGGAAAGAAAGAAAAAAGAAGGAAAGAAAGGCAGAAGGGAGGAAAGAAAGAAAGAGAGAGAAAGAAAGAAGGAAAGAATGAAAGAAAGAAAAAAAGGAACAGCGGGAAAAGTCGCAAAAGCAAAATGAGAAGAAAAAACCTGATAGTGAAGATCGTTAGCCTAGAAAATACCAAGTTAACTCAGAAACAGGGCCGCAGAATGTAGTAGAAGACGTCAGTAAGACAGATACGAGGTGAAAATAGGAGATGAAAGAAATAGACAACACAGAGAGCTAAGGCGACATAAGCACCTTACAGGAAACAGTGATGAGAAAAAAATAAATGTGATACGGTGGCCACAGTGGAAAACAAGGGCAAACAATTACAACAAATGAAATAAATGAAAAGAGAATACATGCAGAGGAACCGTAGAGGCAAAAAGGTAACAAGTTATTATGCAGTAGAGAATGGCCAGAACAAAAAAAATGAACGAAAAAAAGCCCACAAGGCCTGTCACACTACGTCCCTAATAGAATAAGACATATTCCGAATGAAAATGACCCAAAAGCAAGGTGCAAAAACAAAGAGGAAAAAAGGAAATGTAGAAAGAAAAGGGAGGCTGCCCCTCAAAGCATATTACTGGAGGCAGGAAACTTAAATATCCGTGTTCTGTTGGGTTTAACGGCGCATAAGCATCCAAGGTTTTTCGGCAACAAGTTGAATCTTAAACAAATTGTAAATGAAGCGAAGCGATTGAAGTAGCAAAAGGGGGGGGGGGGCGCTGCGTTCGCCGTGGTGAGCAGACGTGCTCATATCGGCTCCGTCGTTAATGCCCGCTTTGGCAGTGCTGATTAGTTTGGATTACGAAGATTTTATTACCACTGTGTTCGTGAAGGTATCCGCTATCATCCGATACCCGACTTTCCATCCAAGGTGCGTTTTTCATCGATTCATCGGACTTTTCCTGGTTCACCGCCAAGAGGAGACGCTAGGTCGAAGCGAACCCAGGGCTCGCTAGGCCTAGCCAGCTGTTCTTCTGCCACAACATGGAGGGTTCCGCCGCCGCTTTGACGCACGGTTCCCAGGTTTCCCAAATGTGCGTGCAAGTAGAAGGAGAAGAAATTACGCCCGAGGAATTCCGACGCTCGCCCGGATGGCTGCACATCGGCGGGCACACGAGCCGAACACGCCTGCAAGGAACGCAGGGTGAGTCGACTTCTCGTGCCGATACTCCGAGCTCTCGACAGAAGCCTAAATTCAACAAGAACGTTAGGAGCGCAGTTATTCGGGCGGCTCGCATGCCCGCCATGCCTGTAGAAGAAATTAAGATCGTCGTGCGGCCCCGCGATGGGCTCGACATTTTTAAGGCAGGAGCTGCATGCGTGGCTAATGCCATCATGGCGGCCGCGGGAATTGAGACGGCAGACCGAGCTGAGGATATGGCGTGTCCCAATACCCAGCAGAACATTATGGTGCTCAGCACTCCGAGCGAGGAACGAGCGGAGAAGTATGCTCGAATTCAAGCTATCAACGTCCGAGGCAAAATATACGAGGTGCGCGCGTACGGAACGACCGCTCACGACACAGTCAAGGGCGTGATCAGGGGCATAGCACTCGAGGACAGCGAAGCCGAAATAATGCAGCAGATTGTTACCAAGTACAACCCCCTCGCCGCGGGGGCGAAGCGTATCGGAAACACGACGACAGTAATCGTAGTGTTCAACGGTATCAAGGTTCCAAGTATGTGCGTTACGGATCCACGCTCTACCCGTGCAGTCTCTACAGGAAGCAAATAGAAGTTTGCAAGGTATGCGGCAAGGTCGGCCACAGGCGCGACATGTGCCCCACACCGGATGTTCACGTTTGCCTTGCCTGCGGTGTTTCTAATCCAAGAGAGGGCCACAAGTGTGTCCCCAAGTGCAAGCTCTGCGGCGAAGAACACCCCACCGGGGACCGCCTCTGCAGAGCCAAATACAAGGTTCCATACGTCGTACGGCGACGGCGATGGGAACGCCGTAACGCCGAAGAAGAGCAAAAGCAAGCACTCGAATCAAGCTCGTTTCCACGCCTCGGACGCTCCCGCTCGCGCAGTGCGTCCCGTAGTGGATCCCGCAGCGCGTCGCGCCATGCCTCACGCCACGCTTCCCGTCATGCCTCGCGCAGCGCATCCCGCGGCCGTGACTCATCGGACGGGAACAGCTTCGGCGTTCAGCGATCGCGCTCCCGTGACAGAGTCAGCTGGGCCGACGCCGCAAAGGGCGGAGTTAAAAGCAGCAGCGCTAGCTCCAGCAGCGCCACTAGTGGCCGAACCACGCCGAGCAGCTGGCAGGCGTGGATTACCAGCCCCTACTACAAGGAACTCGAACAACTCCGCGCAACCAACGCGACGCTGGTAGAAACCACGCGCCGGCTCGCCCAAGAACTAGCCGAGGCCAAGAAAGAACTCCAAGCACAGCGAGCCCAGCCAGCCACTGTCCCAGCTCAGTCATCCGAGACACGTACACCCGCCGTTATCACCGAGCAGAAAACCGACACGCCATCACACCAAGGCACACAATCAATGGATACAACCCAAGACGAGCCCCAGCCGGAGCAGACCACTGACCCAACCCCCAAGAAACGAGCACGCACCTCATCACGACAGTACAAGGACCTGACCCAATTGGAAACTCAGCTCGAAGCAAAGATCGAAGCGTTCGCCAACACCTACGCCAGCACGACTGCCGTCACCGACCAACGCCTGGCGCGGCTGGAGGAGCTGATCACCACGTCCTTCTGCACGATACAAGAGCGTTTCGCCTTCATTGAACAGACCCTTAAGCCCATAGTACGCAGCCCCACCTTTGTGGCGCAATTCTCCAACCACCCATACCTTCAAGAAGAGACGCAAGCCCCAACTCCGACACAATCATGTCCCAGCCCCAAGCCACAATAGGATCGCTACCGGGCCTTACGGTCTGGCAGTGGAACTGCAACAGTTACAACAGCAAGAGAGCAGTGCTGCAACAACACATCACCACAGTAACCAAGAAACCCGACATCATCCTGCTGCAAGAAACGGCGACGGTGACCCCCACCCTCCCTGGATATCACGCTCATGTTAGCCCGGCGGAGGGACGGGGCGTCTGCACGTTCGTCCGCAAAGGGCTCACGTTCATCGAGCACCAACTCAAACACGGCCGCAGCAGGGTGGAATATACCTTCACCGAAATCATCCCAAACAAACAACGGAAAGGCAGCCTGTTCATCGCCAACATCTACAGTAACCCCAAGCACCAAACACAGAAATTCAAGACCCTACTACACACAGCCAGCACCCAAGCCAAAGACAACACGTTGCTGATCGGAGGGGACTTCAACGCCGCCCATCGAGCGTGGGTATAGGTGAAGGATACGGCCAAGGGACGGGACCTATTACAAGATATCCTGGACCACAACTGTGCCCTGATCACGGACCCCGCTCATCCCACCCGCATCGGCAACTCCGTAGCACGAGACACCACACCAGACCTTACGTTCATCAAGAACGACCACACGGGCAAAGTAACGTGGCACAACACCGGCGTCGACCTGGGCAGCGACCACTACATCCTCGAAATTACGATACCGAACCAATTCCGGGGCAACACCATTATGCACAAGTGGACGGACTGGGACGGCTTCCGTAAGGGACGTCCCACCACAGCACAAGACATCACAGACATCGAAACCTGGACGGTAGAGCTTTGCGATGCTGTGCACTCGGCCACCAAAACCATCGAAACGGACGAGGACGTCATCGCCATGGATAGCCGCCTGGCCCATCTGTTCGAGGCCAAACGTTCGATACAGGCGCGCTGGAAGCGGCAACGGTGGAATCGCAAATTGAGAAAGAAGGTAGCCGACTTAAACAGGGCCATTGAACACCACTGCAAGGTCCTGTGCCGTCAGCAATGGAACGAAATCTGCAACCGAGCTGACAGGCAACTGCATCGCGGTTGCACCTGGAATCTATTTCGGCACCTCCTAAACGAAACCAAGACCAAGTCACACCAGCGCGACCGCCTCGCCCGCCTCCTGCACACCACCACACAACAACAAGGAAAAGACGCCGTTATCAAGAGCCTGGAAGCCAAGTATCTGCCGGACACGCCAACGGAAATCCACCCGCCGTACGGGGGGCTGCCCAACGCGTGGCTCGACCGAGACATTACCGTGTCAGAGGTACGAGTAGCGCTGCACGAGCTCAACACCCGCTTAGCAGCCGGCCCCGATCTCGTTACCAACAAGATGCTACGAAACCTCGACAATGCATCGATCGAGGCACTAACCCGTTACTTCAATGAATGCTGGCGTTCGGGCAAGCTCCCCGGACAGTGGAAAACGGCAAGAACAATCCTGATCCCGAAACCGGGCAAACCACCGGACATCGGCAACCTGCGTCCCATCTCGCTTACATCCTGCGTGGGCAAGGTGCTGGAGCACGTGGTGGCCAACCGGTGGCAGGAATACCTGGAGAAGGAAGGCCTCTATCCGGACACGATGATCGGCTTCCGACACAGACTCAGCACACAAGACGCCATGCTACAACTAAAACAAGAAATCATCGACAACAAGACACAAGACAGCAAAGTAATTCTGGGGCTCGATCTACAAAGCGCATTCGACAGTCAAACACTCAGCCATATTAGCACAAGTATCACGACTCAACATGGGGGTAACGAGCTACAATTACATCCAAGACTTCTTGACCAACCGCACGGTGGAACTGCACGCCGGAGACCTCAGACTCCCCGAACGCAAGCTCGGTAGCACGGGTACCCCGCAGGGTTCGGTCATCTCGCCGTTGCTCTTCAACCTCGTTATGATCGGGGTAGCGACGGCAGTAGCGGGGACCGGCGTACGGCATACGATCTACGCCGACGACATTACCCTGTGGGCGGCCGGCGGCACCGACGCCAGCATCGAGCAACAGCTACAAGCCGCGGTTACCGCCATCGAGCAGCACCTTGACGGCACCGGCCTAGTGTGCTCGCCCGCCAAATCCGAGCTGTTCGTCCTCACACCATTACGACCGGGACGGAAACGCGCTCCCCCTCGGGAGTGCGATCACATCAAGATCATGACCGCATCGGGGCAACGCATCCCCGAAGTTCCCAAGATCAGAGTCCTGGGCCTGCTGCTAAACAAGAGCGGCCGCAACGACGAGACCATCAACAAACTTACCACCAAGGCAATGGACGCCATCCGGCTCATACACCGAGTCTCGACACGACGGGCGGGCATGCGTGAAGACAGTCTCGTGCGCCTCGTCCAGTCGTTCGTGATCAGTCACATCGCCTACGTTGCGGCCTACCTCAACTGGCAGGTCACTGACAGGAACAAGATCAACACGCTGATCAGACGGGCTTACAAGACGGAGCTGGGCTTAACGGAGACCACGAGTACGGCTCGGCTCCTGCAGCTCGGCGTCCATAACACCCTAGAAGAAATAGCCGAGGCGCAGCTCACCGCGCAAATGGAGCGCCTCTCTACCACCAAGACGGGGCGCAGTATACTGACATCCCTGGGTTACAACCCCCGAACCCCCAGCCGGCAACCATGCGAGATCAGCGAGGAGGCGCGGGCTCACATCCATGTGGACCCCATCCCGAAGAACGTGCACCCCGAATACAACCAAGAACGGCGGCAGGCACGGGCCCAGGCCCTCATCGAGAAACACGCCCAAGACCCGCACGCCCGGTACGTGGACGCAGCGGAATACAAACGAGAAGGCTTCGCGGCAGTGGTCGTTGCGGCGGCTACCGGCACCACGACAACGGCAGCGAGCGTGCGGTGCACGGACGCCACAGACGCCGAGGAGGTTGCCATCGCTCTGGCGATCTCCGAGGCCGAGTGTCACACCGTGCTCAGTGACTCGAGGAACGCCGTGCGCAACTTTGCCAAGGGGCGAGTGAGCGCGCCGGCGGCCGCCATCATCGGCAAGCTCCAGCCCCAAGACCGCCGCAGCACCATCCGTATCAAGTGGTTCCCGGCGCACGCGGGCGAGTGTGCATCCTCGCCGAACCACAACGAGACGGCCCATTCGGCGGCGCGAGCGCTTACCCTCCGCGCCCCCGAGAGTGACCGTTCCGTGTGGTGGTTCGAAACCAAGGACCGCGTAACCAGTTATGGCGAAGTTACCTTGTGTTACCGCCTAGCTCGACGGACAATGCCGCCTCCCCACCCGGCACTCAGTCGGGAGGAGGCCGTTATCCTAAGACAGATACAGACCGGGTCACTCCTCGCCCCGGCAGTGCTACACGTACTTCACCCAGAACTCTATCCGAGCGATGTGTGCAATGTTTGTGCAGCTGGTCCGGCGGACCAATGGCACATCATGTGGGACTGTGCCAGGTTCCCGACCGAGGCTAACTCCAGGATATACCCGCCCGAACTTCAAAGTGCAGTGCAGTCTGCAGACAAGGACATTCAACTATGGGCCGTCCAGCAGGCCCGGGGTGCGCTCGAAAAGCACAAGCCTCACGACCCACCACAAACGGGCCGAACGGGGGTAGTGCAGAGGAGGGCATAACCCCGGGTCGACGCTTGGCCAACGTCACGACGCGTCAAACCGTCGGTTGCCGGCATTTTCAATAAAGTTTTTCCTACCTACCTACCTACTACTAGGGATGTTCTTTTTTGTTAGACAAAGTATGTTCTATTAGAAACCGGTATTATGAGCTGTGATTCTGAGCGTGTTGTCTCAAAAATAACGCTTTTACCAGAGGATTCACTGTCTCGGAGATCTCTGTGCCAAAACTTATCGGAAACTAATCTGATACATTTGTTTTATCACCTGATCAACCGTTCCTCTCTTCTAGTGTCGGCGCGCGGATTATGTTTTACTAAGTGTTCTGAGTGGTTCGGGTGTTTCGAAGTTCCTGGTTTCTTTGCAATTATTAGTTGTGTTGTTTGTATATAATTTCATTGTAAAAATACCGCGCCGAGATAGAAGTATCGTGGTGCTGATTAGCCTATTTAGCCGAAGATCACGACATGCTTGATTTAAATCCTGGCGCTAATAATATTTTCTTATTATTTTTTTAACGGAAGCCAGCTTTTTCATCCCAGCAGCATGTATAGCCCAGCACCAAGCGTCCCATTATGCCAGGCTTTATTGTTCAGCGCTACACCGTGGCCATAGTCGCGTATAGCAAGAGGACGATAATTCTCATCGGCACCGTGTTTTGCAAGAGGCCTAAAGTGAATAAAACACCGCTTTGTGGTCCCGATCGAGTTCTCTTTCCGCTTACTGGTTGCCTTGATTGTACGGAATCTAAGCAAGAACTGTTGTATCTCAGGTGATTTAGTTGCCACTTCTTCTCCCGTAAGGGCCTTTAACTGGAAGAAAGCATCTTTGCCTATTAAGCTTCACTGTATTAAATTTGTAGTTTTCTAGTTTTGTCAGCGATGCTCAAAACATGTACCGCCGTATTTTGCGCACATCAAACTAAAGTTAGAGGAAGTTATTTTAGTGCCACCATCTGTTTTCAGTACGTGCTATAACTTGAATCTTTCCCATGCTTTTGAGATATTTGTAAACGTTGTGCCGAAAAAAACACGGTAGTCTTAGCACCTTTCAAGACTTGCAGACGTGCTACCGATTCATGGCCATAAAAATACGGTTAAGAAATAAGAAAATCGCTTTGCCAAAATTTTTTCTTACGTCAACCTTACTTTGTATCGGGGAGTACACGGTTGTGGAAGAACTTAGACGTAACCCACCTCCGGCTCTTTTCTGATGTACGGAATGCATCAATGCGCAGCGTAAGGATCGCTAAGGTCACTTGGTTGACTTGGTTGACGCAGATCTGAGGTTTCAGGGATGGCGCTCTCTTCTGTAAAAAGATTGGAGGAGACTGACCTCAATTAAGCTAAAACGAGGCATGTTTAGGAGCCTTGGCGTTAAGGCAATGAAGACCTGGATAGAGGAAAGAGCGGATCGCCTCCTTGTTTACATCTGACACATGCTGTTCATGAGACGTGAATCCCCACCGCAATAAGCGCGTGCGCTGGAAATGTGCGTTGATGACTTCCTGGGTTATATTTCGCACTCGTCGTGTCCTTAGAAACGTCGGCTCGTGATTGGAAACGTACGTAGTTGGCGTGCTGTTTTCGACTGCCGCTGAACGTAAGCGCTGAAAGACAGTTCCGGTGGCGGCAACCTCCCTTTTTTATCGTCTGAACGCTGTCAGGTGGCGCCACAGGAGGCGGATGCGCCGCCTGTGTGTCCGGTGCCCGAAATAAAAACGCCTCTGATATTTCCTGGCGTCGCTGTCGTCTCCCGGTGTCACGAAGTGCACTACACAATGAAGAACTCAGCCATTTTATTGGCCCTGCTACTGCTGTCAGCAGGTGAGTCGCAACCCGTAATTCACTCTTAGAAAGAAACGGTACCATGAAATTTTTTTCCCGAGTGCAAGCGGCTGTCACGATATTAAATTTATTTTTTTGGTAATCACTGTACTGAAACAAAGAATCTGCGCTAGAGAGAGTCCGGGTGGTAACACACTCCCTTAAAGAGTAGGAATACTTTTCAGTTATGCCACCTTATTTGAAGAGAAGCTGTATAAAAGGAGGGATCGACCAGGCCAATTGTTTGTCGACAGCAGGAAGCGCTACTTTTTGACTAAAGGAACAAATTATAATGGTTTCATAGACTGTGCGAATTGTGTGTAGGTTGTTTCAGGTGCCGAAGTTCGGGATACTTCTGGAAGAATTTGAAGAAATACAGTGTTTCAAATGGCCAGAGCTTCGAAGCCCGCTGGCTTATTACGTCTTAAAAACTAAATAAATCAGAGTAAAATTAAAACAAGAGCTCTGCGTAGCAAAAAACTAATAACAAACCGTTTTTCACAAGAATAATCCTGGCGTAGGCTTTTATGCACAAGTACGCGATTTTGCTCAATGGTATTTTATTCATTGTGTTTACTCAGGTAAACGGCTTTCATCTTGCCGGCAGAAAAGGTGTTTCTCTAGTTACATTCTGCAGAACAAGCGATGAACCAAGAATTGTTTCACATATGTCAGCTTTAAGGAGATTGCCGCGCTGGTAAACGACACAACTGATTGGCGCGTAGAAACGTTCCAACGTTCCAACGGGGAAACCTTCCACGTCTGTTACCAGTTTTTTATGCGATTAAGCAGTGCATTATTGTGTACGTTAACTATTCGCAGTGATGATGACTGAGGCGCAGCGCTTTAATGGAGGATTTCCTGGACAGGGTGGTGGCCGCCGTTGTGGTGTAAGTATATTAGTAAGCCTATTTTATTTGACCCCAATCACTAGGTATAAAACGACATATGGCAAGCAAGACTCTAGGAAACAATGTGGAATTTCACAGGGAAGAAATTATTAGATTGTTCTTTCTTGTGATGTCCGTATTTCGTGAAGGTTTGGAACGCTTCAACTCCGGCATTAGTAGCCGAAGAGTCTATGACAGCAGCCAATGGAAGCGAAGAAGTAGCATATTGACGTGCTGCTCCCTGGCGCTTCAGTTGAACTCTCAAATTAGGAAATTAATATATTAGTCATTTTTGTTGCTTTTGCGATGGCCGGAGACAGTTACAAGTAGTTAAGCTTCTTCCATAAGTCGACGGTTAACCCCTTGTGACACTCAAGCAGCGAAAAAAGTTCAATGATCGTAATAATAACATATTAGGCTATTCAGGAGATCCGTGACTTCGCTTGGTAATAAATAACAAAGAAAGCAAGGCAGTTTCCACTGACGTGATGAGCAAATACAAAATTAACGACCTGTAAATGACAGAACCAAGACGAGTGCAAACATTAGTCTAAAAATTTCAGTAATTTTTTTTTTGTCTTTACTGGATTCACCTCATCGAAAGAATATCGAAATGGGCTATTCATAAGTAATTTATTCGGATGCTTCTCGCCTGTCATATAGAGGCATTTGAGAATACTGCCACAGACAGCTTGAAAAAGACAATTTTTGGAAGAACAAGACGAAGGAATGTCGCAGTAATAAAACCCAGCATGTAGCGGTAAACTAGGTATGAAGTGCTCGCAGGCGTGCACCCGGAAGGGAATAATGGTGCAAGGGACTACCTATGCTTAGGAACTGCTCCCCGCGGGTTTGGAATGCACAGCGGGGTGTCGCCTAATCGCTTTCGAGCAGCAGTTTTAAATGTATTATCCGAGGTATTAAATTCCATTCAAACATTCATGAAAATCACGGCTGCAATTTCTGGCATTAAAATATGACCACGAAGATCATTTCACACTACCTTAAACACATCAAATTTCACGCTTCTTGCTGTGTAGAATATCTGAAGAGTTGAGATCTGAGCCAGTTGGTACATAGTTGGCACAGTTGGACCAGTTGGTAGAGTCATCGTGTGTATTCCTCGTTCTTTTCTCTCGTACTTTTTACTGGTTTTTCAGCTAAGAATATCTGATTTGTAATTAACTGCCGTTTTGTGTCCGCCAGATTATTAGTCCCGTATATGATGCTGACTGATAATATTGGAAATTTTAGTTTTGCTACTGAATTAGTTAATATCAGTCTAATATTTGTATTTTTGGATATGTATTCAATAAGTTTCATGACTGTTTGTTCAGGCAACCTACAGTCGTTAATTACCGGGGCTATCGGTGATGGGCTTTTTAGCTTGCGACAATCATATCTTAGCATCATGATTTTTTTATTCGAAAAGTATGCCATGAGGCATAAGTTGAAAAAAGGGGAAGGAATGCGGGGGATAGAAAGTTAAAAAAAGGAGTGAAGACCCGTTGCGCTGAGGTAGTCGCTGAGGTAGCCGATGAAATGCTCATCATAAAATAGCGTGACCAGAAATGCTGACCTGACACATCGCAGTGGTTTTCGAGACGGCACTGCTACTAATATGCTATGCTCTTTGTGTTAGCACAAAGGGAAGGAATATGTGTGTGTAAATGTGCCCTATGTTTTCATTTCTTTCTTCAGCGGCAAGTCTGCCGTCGAGGACAAAGGTGCATCGAAGTGCCTGTGAGGTGCTTCAGAGCTCCCTGCCCAAGGGTTTTCAGATGTAAGTACCGAGATTAAATCACAATAAATGTAGCATATTGCGAATTCTTAGGCGCGCAAGTTGATCACTTCATTTCTCTTATGTAGGGAGACGTCAAATGACGAATTGTTAAGAAATTAGCCAATATTCAGCGGCAAGGTCATTAGCTACTAAAAGTGTAATAACAGACCGTTATGTAGAGATGCAGGGTTTATGTTCAGCAACCTTACACTTGACCGAGAGGGTCTAGGACGTCCTTGCGTCAAAAGAAGGAAAGCACCAGGACAAATCCTGAGACATTGTCATGTACCAATTAACCATATATTTATAGCTGAAACAAAAAGCAGCGTCAAAAATAATTTACCTGTAGGCGTCTTTCCTAGTGATGTTCCAACGCTGCTGCTGTGCCTGTGAGACACACATCGCAGACTAGTGAAATAGTATTGCACGCCCCTGTTCTCCTAATATTTTTATTTTATTTAGCATTTCACCCGTAATGAACATTAGGCAGGAGGGGTGGGGGGAGGCATGACATAAATTACACACTGAATGAAACCATGATATCATAGAATCCTTACAGAACACATACGGACAACACACTATAAAAAATCTCTATGAAGCCAAACTAAATACAAGCACTAGCCCGGGTGCCGAATGAACACGGAGAGTTTTATAGTTAACGATGTATACTAGCCCAAAACGTAAATGCGTTTGTAATTTTTATTATTGTTCATTGATGACACCGTTTCTTTTCTTTCAGGCGTGTGAAAGTCCAAAGGAAGCACAAAGACTATTCCTTTTTTACTGCCATCTTCTCGCAATTTTTTTTTCCTGACAACGAACGACGCATCGGAAGTTGAAGTTAAACAACGTCTCGATGTATCCACTCCTGCAAATAAATTTTCTCAGGAAGAAGACTTAATGAAACGGAATGACCCCATTATGATCATTGGACGGCCTGACTTCAAGAAAGGCAAGAAATATTCTGATACAGAACGTTTTTAAGGGTTGTGAGGAACCTGCAGATAATTAAAAGCTGCAAAAATAATATTTTTCAGTTAATGCTACAATGAAAGCCTCAAGTTGTATTTCACTCTATTATGTATATTTCGTAATGAAGTAGTGAAGTTGCGAAGGATGTTATTCAGATATTTAATCTGCGAATCGTATTAGACTAACTGCCAGACTGCAGACACCTATATCTCCAAAATTACGAATGTCAGCCCAACTCAATAAAATGGCTAATTTACATTAAATAAAAAAAACGGCACCTATCTTTATTCCTCCAGAAAAGGGGTGATACCTGGGGCACATGTCTTCACAGCCTTCCAAACTCCTATGCAGCAAGTATCTATATCGGCTCTGCCATAAACACCAAAGCTTTGTGCAAACCATCACATAATATTCCCAGCTGTGACCATTAATTCGACAGAGCACTCTATGCGGTTTAAAAGAGGTATTTCTTCTCCTAATGAAGACCTCGCAACAAATGCTCAGCTATATTCTAGGCCCCAGTCTCTTCCCTCGTGTGTGCAGACCGCTACACAAGCTGCGCCTCTGCCAATCTCCTTTTCTGCTTTTCTGCGGGAGGACTCATCTGTAATTTCGGTTTTTTTATTAAGCAGCGTGGGAAGCGCAAATATAGCCGTAATATGTGAGCAGTTCACGGTTGTAGATGTTCTCATAAATGCAATATAAATGTCACACGAAAACAGCAGGCTAGTCTACTTGAGGCGAAGTTCTGCACCAAAATGTTCATCCAAACGCTTCAGCGTAGAATGCGTGTGCTAGCAATAAGCATCATAAGCTGAGAATTTCTCATGTATACTGTAGTACATCAGCGTTCCATGGGGCTGGCTGTCTTTCTTGCCCGGAACGCAGGATTAAAGTTTGACGGTTGAGGTAACGTGTGGCGCCTCCCGTCAGCATGTTCTTGATATAGAAGTGCTGAGAGAAACGAATTGCTTCGGCTGCAACAATTTATTGAGCACTAATAAAAATACATAGTATATGCTCTGACACATTCCTGTTTATGTCCGCTATTCACTAAACACTCAAAAGCACTTTCGACTTGGCAGCTTGCGAGTTGGCTACCGACCGCAAACATATAAAATAATAAACATTAAATGTCGAATCGTCGGGAATATTGCACACTGTTAATAGTTCTTGAGATTATAATATATGAGGGAAGATTGAGAATAAATCATGGACACCAGCTGGCTATCTCCGGTCAACGCTGTTGATTGCACTCCATGAAACCATGACATCCGGTTGGGTCATAGCTTTAATGCTTGCATTGTCAAAACAATGTTCTAGAAATTTTCTTTCAGAATTTAAGGAGCACAAAAAATCGACCCCATATTTTAAGAAGTACAAAAGAATGTAGCCCAACACATTGAGGCACTAGGCACAAGCTTATCGCTTTTCAGGTAGGGCTGGTTGCCTAAGCAGTAGCTGGTTGCCTTTAGTGTTGACGTTCCTGCAGGCTATAGCACAGGAGAAAATTCAAATGAAGATTTGGCGCGTGAAAATCAAATAGGATTACGAGGTTCACTATGGCAGTGCAGCTGTGAGAGTGGCATGCTGAAAATACGCAAAGCGACGCTCGTACACCTGCTGTCGTAAAAAAAGGAAGGCGTCTGCTGTGAAGGGGAACTGAGGCATTTTATGAGCCATTTTTCTTCATCGCAGTAGACTCGTAAATCGTCGAGACGAAGGATGAAAAGGTGACCTCCGCCCGATGACTGCTTGTCTCGAAACAAGCTGATTCAAGTTTCCACTCAAATGCTCCGAGCCGCGTTCGCAGTGTGTAATGTCTGCGCGATGGTAGGAAGAGCAGGCGTTTCAGGAAGCAAAGTTCATCACGCATTTGCTGTGCTTGGAGCGGTGCAATGTTTTTCAAGAACACCTCGGAACCTCCACCCCGACACTTGGTGTTCTGAACAGAAGACATCGTGGGTGAACATTTCCTTGGTGCGACGTTAGAAATAATGACGCACGTGGCGATGATCATGGCGGCATTTTTGCTCACGGCTGGTAAGTGATGGCTACTACACGTAATTAAATATTCGCTTTTTTATGAAATAAATTCAACTTTAAAGCTGCAAAAGTACGTATTTTCAGCAACGTGACTGTTGCCCAGTGCTGAAGCTACAATTCATGATGTTATGGCCATCCTTTCGAAGTGTATAGCGAGTGTCCCAGTTGAGAAAGCGTTGATATTTCAAATATGTTTTTTTGCAGTCTAAAAACGGTTTCTGTGGACAGTGGCAGTAGATTAGTCGAAATAAGAAAAAAAGGTTAATCATGATAACTATTAAGATTGTGAATAAATTTTCAATAGTCAACATTTTAACTCTTAGAGTTTTGAGCCTTACTCCAATTGGAGATTTGCAGCTTGACATTGTGGGCAGTGGTGAGGCGCGCAGCCCGCAATAACTCCTAACTTTCGAATGGTTGAGGGCGAAACTTCCTCTTCCGTTGAAGAGACTTTTAATGCTCGCGACGGACGAACAGCCATCAAGTATAAATTAAAAATAAAATATGCTACGCTTGCTATCATTTAGACTAAAATATTTCTTGTCATACCAATGCCAAGCCCGTGATGGGACAATCATTCTTATTTTGAACAAACCGCCTTTTTTACACTCATGGTAGTTTTAGAGATAGCATCTTCGCGAGAAAACAAATATACGAAAGCATGTCATACGATGGAAAGAAGTGAACAACCGTTGGCTAGTCCATCGCCAATATAACCCATATCGCCTATATCACCCATATGATTCTTATGCCCATATGGCCCATATCCAATAACACCGTATGCATGTGGATGTCTTTCAATAGAGAGATATAAGCGCCCATAAAAACGTGCTATCGCTTGACGAAGGACACTTTGTCAAAGCTTTTTTTTTATTTATTTCGACGTTTGTTCGTATCCGGGAGCACCTGATTAGATGAATGTAAACAGAAACAAGAATGCTACTTCCAGTTCTGCTTTCATGTGTAGAGTAAGCCATTGAGCATGTTTAAATATCATTGACGCTACTAGGTAGATGCGAATTCGAAGTTCCAGAGATTACACTCTCTTCCAATAAAAGGTTTCAAGACTAGTCAAGAGCAAGCAGCAGTTGGCCTCAATGCAGCTGAAACGGCGCTTGCATAGGAACCGTTGCAACGCGGACCTGGATAGAGGAAAGCGCGGGGAATCTCCTTGTTTACATGTGACAGGTGCTGCCCATGAGACGTCAGTTCCCATTGCAATAAACGCGTGCAATGAAAATATGCGCTTATGATTTGCTGGGCCATATTTAGCCCACGTTGGCCCCTTAGAAACACACGTACCTCATTATCTGCGTCGTAGGAGGAGTGCTCTTTTCTCGTTTTCACCAGTCACGGAAAGTAAGCGCCGGAAGGCCTTCCCGAAGGCGGAAGTCTCCTTTGTTTTTACAAGCGCCTAAACGCTGTGAGGGGGTGCAGCTGGACACCGGATGCACCAGCTTTACATCCGGTACATGAAATAAAAGCCCTTCTCATCTCTCCTGGCGTCGCTGTCGTCTCCCAGTGTCAGGAATCACTGTACAGAATGAAGAGCTCAGCCATCCTGTTGGCTGTGCTTCTGCTGCCAGGCGGTGAGTTGGAAGCTATTATCCCCTCTGTGAAGAATATTAGTTACGTCAGACGTTGTTTATAGGGTAAACGGCTTTGGGATATTTAGCTGCTACATTGATATTTGCGGCATTTGTTTAAACAATCTGTACCGGAGTGAAAGGGCGACGCAACACACTCCTTTTAAGAGTACAAGACATTTAGGATATGTCGCCTTAAGTAAAAAAAGCTGAGCGAAAGCAGGTATCATTAAAAAAAAGCTAACTTATCAGCAGGAAATGTTCTCTTTGGTTACCAGAAGAAAGTATAATGGTTCCACAGGCAGCGCTAATGGTGCATGGACTGAATTTGATGAATTTTGGTATATTTCTAGAAGCATTTAGAGAAGCGCTTGAGCTTCAAATGGGCGTAAGTTCAATGATCGCTGCAGCAATAGAAGTTGAAAACGTAACTGATGATAATAGAATCCACAGAGGAGCTCTGTAGAGGGAAAGAAAAACTTCTATTCAAGCGAAAGATCGTGGCTTAGGCTTTTCTACGCAAGTACGTGATATTGCGGAGCGGTATGTTACTAATCGTCTTTGCAGGTGTAAACGTCTTTTTTTCAAATTCAAAACTAACAGCGCGAAAAGCGGAGACGAAAGAGTAGGAAAAAACAGGACAAGCGCTGACTCTCATCTGAAGTTTATTGATAGGAAACAGACAAATATAAGCAACAAAACCACAAGGCACGTGTAGCTAGGTTGGGTCAAAATAGGCAACGTCACTATCACGCAGGAGCAGAAATGGTTCGCTGACGCACAATATCGGCATTTTTATTCATTTTTTAGGCTTCGACGATTATCTGGTGAGTTGGTGGGGGTGTCTGTAAAATAAGTCTTTGTAGTATAAGGAATGAGAACAGGACTGACACTCTCGGCAAGGATTAACTAAATTAGTAGAGGGGGTATAATCTAATGGGTTATGATGTTCTCTGAATCGCGCGTTAATACACCGTCCCGTTTGTACAATGTAAATCTGACCGCAGGACTGAGGTATATTATATACTACGCCCTCAGAGCATGGCAAAAACTTCTTATCATGCTTGATTCCACAGGAAGTTACAGATTTATTAGGATTCCGAGCCTTATTTTCTACAACTGAACAAATTTTGTTCAACTTATTTGGTGCCGAAAACACATCAACTTCATACCTAGGGCCACATTTTTAGGACTATGTGACAAGCGATATATATAGGGAAGGGCTGAGAGCTTTTTCCTTTTGTTATTGCTGTGAAGAGAGAGAAAACTTTTATTCAGGAGATTAATTTGCAGGAGCCGGGCGGTCGGGGCCCCTAGTTCAGGGCTCCGCTGATGGCAGCTGACTTGAAGACTAGCTGAACGATCTAGGCTTGCTGGTCCAGGTTATCGCTGGTCAAGGCGTCCTCCCACTGCTCGTGTGTCGGATATGGCACTATGAACTTTTTGTCTGGTTTGTGCTGGTATTCCCAGGATGTATGGTAGAGCGTGCGGCTTGCTCCGCACCAAGGACAATAACTTGGGTATTGTATGGGTCTGATCTTGCGCAAAATGTGGACGTGGACGTTTGTTTTGTATTTTCGTCCAGTCACTGGAATCTGAGGAGGACAGTTGTTTGTGTGGAGGGGAGAAATGTCTTCTTTCTAGCCTAAGGTGTTCCAGCCTGTCACCATACAGTCCTAGGAGGGGGCTTGGTAGGGATGGGGATCCGCCCGGATTGTCAGAGCTCGGGTTAGATCATTCGCTACCTCGTTTCCGGTTAGGCTCGGGTAAGATCATTCGCTACCTCGTTTCCGGCTAGGCCTTCGTGACCAGTTGTCTATGTTATTCTGCGTGAGTGTCAGAGTATTTAATAATATACTCGCCCTTCCGTGAGATTTGCCAGCAAGGTAGTTCCTGCGGGCTTGTTGGGAGTCTTTCACTACGTGCGATGACTTGCTCTGTCGGTCTAGAGTCTTGATAGTGATGGCTATGGCCAGTGATTCCGCTTGCGCATGCTCTTTGGCATAGATTCAAGCCCTAATGATTGGCCTTTTCTTGTTGTAGACCGTAGCAATCGCGAACTTGCCTGGCTAGGCATAGACCCCGATATCCACGTATGCTGCTTCCGGGTCTTTTGATAATCTTTTTTGCCAGTTTTTTTTACTATGGCTTTCCTTCTACCCTTCTGCCACTCGTGGTGCATGTTTCTTGGTATCGGGTTTACACAGATCTTCTCTCTTGCAGGTGTCGGAATTTGGGACTAGCTCTCGCTAGTTCGTATTTGCCTGTCATAGCCCCAGCCTCGTGAGAACATCCCTACCTGCTTGTGTTCTGGTTAGGCGTTTTTTGACCCCCAGAACCATCTCATTGAGCTCCTCGAAGGTGTTGTGTACTCCGAGTGCCCAAAGACGTTCCGTTGATGTCGTTGGTGGGATGTTCAGTGCAGTTTTATAGGCTCCCCTTGTGATGGTATCAATTGGCCTTCTATCAACGATTGTAATCTCTTGGTATGAGAGCCCGTAGGTAATCCTGCTTAGGACTAGAGCTTAGACTAGGCGGAGGGTGGCTTCCGCCTTCATTCCTTTCCGATGCCAGGTTACCCTTCTAACCATTCTTGATATTTGGTTGACCGTGGCCTTGAAGAGTTCTGACTGCATAATCTGCTCTTAGATTGCTTTGTAACCACAGCCCGAAAACTCTGATCTTCACTTTTTCCTCAATTTTTTGTTTAACTAGTTAGAGTTCAATTTCTCCCGGGGTCTGATCAGGTTAGACAGGAAAAATGACAAGTTAGGATTTTTCCTGGGAGAACCTAAGACCGCTTTCTCATCAAATTCTTCGACCATACCTATAGCGGCTTGCAGAATTTCTTTCTTCTGCGCCAAGGATCCCTGTGTAGCCCAAATAATGAAGTCGTCAGCGTAGAAGGTGAAGCCGATATCATCGCGGGTGAAGTGCTTTTCGGCTAAGTTGAGCATTTCCATGTTGAACAGCATTGGAGAGACTACAGAGCCTTCCGGCGTACCTTTGTTGGGCATGGGTAACGGGGGTGACCGTATTTCTCTCCAAATGCTATGGTGGCTGCGCGATCAGAGAGAAAAGCGTTCACGTAATTGAAGATTTTCTGCCCGTAGTTCATACTGTTTAATTCTTGTATTATGGTGCGGTGGCCAATATTGTTGAATGCCCCTTTGAAGTCAAGTGCGAGTAGGAGGTTTTCGCCGTTCTTGGGGATGGTATTTATGACTTCTTTAATACAAAGGAATGCATCCTGGGTGTAGAGTCCCTTGCGGAAGCCCAGCATGCAGGAAGAAAATAGGTTGTTTTCGTCTACGCTATTTTGAAGCCTCAGGTGGATTACTCGTTCATAATGCTTTCCCAGGCAAGAAATGAGAAAGATTGGACATAGACTCTATAAAGCCGGAGGCTTTCCTGCCTTAGGTATAGTGATGATGTCCGCGCGTTTCCAAGCCGAGGGAAGCTGGCCCTTCTCCCACAGTTCTTCGTTGATGTTCTTTTATTGGCCCGTCAGGTGGTCGGTGCTCAGGTTCCTGATTATTACCGTTTGCGACCCTGTCACCTCCCCGGGCAGTGTGTCTTGTTGACATACGGGCTGCTGAGTAGATTTCTGCCAGTGGTATGGGTAGTCAAGGTTAATGTATTGCTAGCCCTCATATGGAGTTTGGCAAGCCGGGGACGCGTCTCTTATGTATTTTTTACGCATGGCTTTTATTAAATCTGCATCCCTGTCCGGGTTTTATTGCCTATGGAGTGGAGTGGTCTGCTTGAGCGCGATTTTTTTTGGACGGGTCTACCAGGCATCGTAAGATAGACCATGAAGAAGGGGATGTGGGAAGAGGGCCGCAAATCCGAAGGTTTTAGCTTTTTAGTTATTTTAATGCAACCCAAGAGAGAGAGAGAGAATGAAAAGGAAACGCAGGGAGGTTAACCAGATGTGAGTCTCCGGTTTTCTACCCTACACTGGGGATGGGGGATAGGGGTTAGAAAGATGACAGAGAGGAAAACGCAAAAAACCAAACCAACCCAAATTGATGACACATCCGGGTAACCTGCATCCCTAAGCCTCTTATTCTCTTCATCCAAGCTTTGTTTCACAACATGGTGACAGGATTTTTCACAACGCTGATATGACAAGGATGAAACAACAATTCCGCTTTCTACTGTCTTCGAATGATGCTATTCATAGTTCAGGAACGGTTTTTCGGCCCGTGGCATTTCCAACACGTGTCCCTTCTCTATAGTCAAACAGAAATCTAAACATTTTATCTGGTTATCGACCGGAACCTCAGTGGTGAACTACAAACCACATGCACTTGCTCTGAATACTATAACACCAGAGAAGTGCCTAGAAAAGTTCGGCCGCCACGGCCGGGATCGAACCCGCGTCTTTCGGGTCAGCAGCTGAGCGCCATAACCGCTGTGCCACCGCGGCGGCTCCTTGAATAGATTTATTGGTGTTTGCGTAAGCCGTGGCTTAAATGTGGCTCCTATAGAAATACGCACGTGTCGGTTGCATGAGGACCCGCGAAAAACATGGAAGAGTCACGGCCCACTCTCTGCAGCAAGTAGCCTTGTTTGAAATATTCTGTACTGTATAGAGGCCTCCAGACCCACTACTCATCACAATCAATAGGAGGAAACAATCAGAGTATGAGTGGAACTTTTATGAGGAATTTTGAAGAAAAATTGTACCTTAAACTTATTTGCAATATGATTCAAAATGACGGGTTTGTAGTGCTAATTATATGCTTTTGTGAAATTACACAGGAATGAGAAAGTATTACCGTGAGAATGTGGGAGTTTATTATTATTTATTGCCGGCATTTTTCATCTTATCATTTTTGCTGTCGGCCCTGTTTGCAGTAAAAAAAAAAAACATTTTGAAGTTGATGGCGATAATAGACGCTTCCTTATTTCTTTTGCGAGAGCTCTGCGGGAACACAAACGTGAAAAAACATGAAATTATAGAATTAGGTTAACAGTTAATCGATCGTAAGGCAGGAATATATAGCCGCAATAACGAGAGATTCTTATTTTCCAGTGCCTACGCAAAACATCGTCTGTGCGAAAGTCTGTTAGTGCAATTTTTCTTTTACGCGATTAAGCAGCGCAGTAATGTGGCCTTGAATTTTTCGCAGTGATGTCGGCAGAGGCACAGGTGTTTCCTGGACGATTTCTTGGTGGCCGCCGATGCGGTGTAAGTACATTATTAACCATAATTTATTCCAGTACCATAAACGTATATGAAGCGACGTGTGCCGAATATGACGCATAGAATAAATATGGTGTTTCGTAGAGTGGAGGCCAAAGCGCCGATTCTCTACTGCGGCGTCTGTCTTGCAAGAATTTCAGAAACGCTCCTATTTTTAGGCAACCAAGCCGAAGTGAAAAGAGGACAGTCGGCAGATGCGGATCTCTGATATTTCGCCAATTCTCCCTTAGCTTTTTGTGCGTAACTATGAAGCTAGAAAATGAATCGTTTGACCTTATTGGTGCTATTGTGAAGGCGGTAGGCTACAACATAGGTTTTCACCACGCGTTGACGGTTAGTCCTCACTCTCAACCAATGACTGAGAACAGTGAGATCAGTGCATTGATAACGATTTAGGTTAGTCAGGAGATTCGTGAATTTATTAACTGTTAATTAGCAAATAAAACAGACATGCACCACTAGTGTCTGGTGCAAATATAAGGATTTTGTCCTGCCAAAGCATAACAAAGATCAAGCCCTATAATAGCCTAGCGCATACTCAGGACATTTTTGTCGTTGCTGAATATAAGCCTCCTTAGGTTTCCGAACGGGGCTGTACGTATTCGTTCGTACTGTTGCCTTATTCAGGAACTGATGTAAAAAGCACTAACACGCATTTAGGATGAATGGAAAGATGATAGGCCCCACTAATGAAGCAATGAGCATGTGGCGAAAAAATAGCTGTGGGTTGAAGGGGTTACTTTTTGGTATTGAGAGTTACGCATGAGATCACAAGTGTAATTGAGCCTACAAATGAGCCATAGAGCTGCGGGTGGGTTAGGATTTGGCACTAATAGTGAAATAACAAATCGGGCAGTTCAGGCGAACACGGGCTGGACATCGTATGAACCGCAGAAAGCGCAGTGTAAAATAATTTATGAAGAACATCTGAGGAACACGGATGGGCAGCAAAGATGGTTGTGCATATGTGCAGAAAAAGCGTTGAATTACAGTGAAGAAAAACAACCAGAAATATTTCTACGAGGCATACGGGAAACACAGACGGGATAAAAATCAAACAGCATCAAACGCAAGATAAAAAAAGGCAGAGCAAATAGAATAGGTACAGTTAATGAGAAAGAAGTAGAATTTCGAAAGTATAGAATGAGAAGACGTGATATCAGAAAGGAAGAAAGTTGTCCGTTAAAAATTCAAGAAGGAATTTCATATTCTTTCAATCAAGGTCAGACGATTTTTAAACACGGCGTTATGAAACAGTCAGCCAAACAATATTAACGCGAATGACTCAGCGTTATTGACCAGTAAAAAACAGAACCTTGCCTTTCTTCGCAATAAATAGGTATAGCCTCGATATTTTTGGAGACACCTCTTTACTTCAAAGACGACGCTGTTGCTATAGATTCATTAAGTCATTCAATTCAACACAACATTTTGTACAGCTTGCCTCAATAAACATATAGTGGCAGTGTGAAAAGAAAGCGTTACCAACCTTTAAGACTCGGTTGCTTCTAAGCGTGAATGAAAAACACTCTTCTGTATGTGCTTGAGAAGTTTATTTCGAACAAATAACACTCATTAGAAATTTTCAATCCCTTGGCACGAATGAGGAAATAATTATTTCTTGTTTAAAATAAGTGTTGCTCTTTCACAATGCAGCTACCTGTACATTATTCGACGTTAAACTATTATGGCGGGGCGTAATTAGACTGTCACTAGACAATTTTTTTCAGACCACCGTCCGTCTTGCGTTAGGAGTACTCGGAACCTATATATTCACTTGTCCCAAGAAAGACCAAACTGCCCACAAGCGGCTTTTGGCAGTTAAAAATGAGACGACCTAAAGTAATCGATACCGGCCTTCTTGCCGGATTGAATTTCTTGCTTCTTGCCGGATAGAACATCCCACCATTTCTCTGCTGCTAAAAGATCAGATGGTCGGATGAGGTGCAGGCTGCTAACGTGTGAAGATCTATTTTCATTATTTAATTGTGGTTGGAAGATAAGCACTTCAGTTGCTCGAAATATGCCTTCAAAATGCAATGACATTACATTTTGTACGGGCGAGTTACATTCGCTAGTACCGCCCCTATTCGTGGCTCCTTTTTATCGCTTCGTCATCCACATCGTGAACATTATAGAATAGCGCCACAAGAAAAACTGACCTGGCACACCGTACTAGCTTTTAGTACAGTGATGCTGCTAACGTGCCATGCTGGTTCGCTGTAGCGTCAAAAAGGAAATGAATATGTGGTGGCATCGCACAGCACACGGGCGCCTTAGCGTTGTGCCTCCATAAAAACGACCGCGGCGGCTGCGTTTTTATGGAGGCAAAAGCTTAGGCGCCCATGGGCTGTGCGATGTCAGTGCGCGTAAAAGATCCCCAGGTGGTCGAAATTATTCTGGAGCCCTCCACTACGGCACCTCTTTCTTCCTTTCTTCTTTCACTCCCTCCTTTATCCCTTCCCTTAGGGCGTGGTTCAGGTGTCCGCCGATATGTGAGACAGATACTGCGCCATTTCCTTTCCCCCGAAAACCAATTATTAATATTATTATTAATATGTGGTGGTAAAAAAAGTATTGTTTTCATTCCTCTTTTGCAGTTCCAAATATGCCGCAGAGGACAACGGTGCGTTCCAGTGACCAGACAGCCTCTGTCGTGCCTGAGAGCTGTCTGTCCACATTTTAGATGTAAGTTTTGAGGTAAAGCTACGCAACGCTACTATTTTGCGGAATCCAATGCGTACAAGTTCATCAGTTGCCTTCTATCATTTAAGAAGTTGAATAAGGAGTTATATTTTAAGGATTTTGCGAATTTTCAGCTAAGACGTCAGTGGTTACTGAATGTGTGGCAAGAAAATAACAATTGTACGGGACGCAGAGCCTAACTTGAGCAAAACTTACTCGTGACTGGAACTCAAGACGATCTCGCATGCGCCTGCGGCAAAAAGGAAGGCTGGACAAATGAAAAACGTTTTGGAACTTATCAGCACGCCTGTATTTAATATGTGAGGCATTAAGAAGCAAAATTCATTTTAATAGTTGATGGCTTTCCATACGAATGAGTGCATTGAATCCGCGTGGGTAAGAAAAACATTGCAGACTAGTGTAGTAATATTATACGCCATGTTTTCCCTATTCGTCTTTTTATTTATAGTACTGAACACGTTCATGTACATTGCATAGGAGGTGCGGGCAGTATGTCATTAAATAACTCAAAAACCTAAACAACGAACAAGCTGAGGTAATGATGCCAAGTTAACACGGAGAGTTCATATAGTATAGTTCTGGTATATCCTAGCGCATAATAAATGAGTTGTATTTTAAATTATTTTTATTTTTGACTGTACCCTTCTTTCTTTTCAGGTGTATGAAAGTGCAGAGGAAGAGAAACAAAATTCTTTTCCATGTGCCATAATCTCAGGGATTCCTTTTTTTATTTTCGGAGCGAACGAATGACTGGCTGGAAGTGAGTTGTACAACACATCGCAATGACTAATTCGCTGCCTGCAGACATATCCGTGCAAGTGCAAAAAATAATAAATCAAAGGAAAGCCTTCATTTGTATTATTGTAATCATTGACATCAGGAAGAGAAGAAATTATCACGCAGAACTTCACAAGGGTAATGAAGAACCAACGGTTCACGAAAAATGAAAAATGCATGAAGTTTTTCTCCGTGAATGACGAGAAAGAAGGCCTTCACGCTCCCACTCAAGCACAGTGCAGTATTTAAACACAGGAATGCATTTAAATATTTTCACCTGTCTTTGGGTGAATGTGTTTTTATGTCCCTCTGTGCACACCACGAGGAAATTCAAAGCGTACCAAACTGGAGAAAAGGTATACATTTCAGTGATATTCAGAACAACGCATTTTAGCTGCCAGTATGGGTTGCACCCACGCGGCGCGCTGATGTAGTTTGAGCCGACGTGAGAAGAGGGCGCTGCTGCACATTCCAACTACACGTCGTAGAAATACACGTGGTAGAAAGCAGCGCTAAGCGCTCTTGCTGATGTAATAGCTTGCGATAATTGCGACGCGACACGACTGCGTTGCTGAAAACTTGCTCTCATTTCTCACGCTGCAAAGCACGAAGAACAATGAAAAGATTTAAATAAACGTAACCGTAAAAAATAAAGTTTCTCCTTTTATGAAGGCAGATTACCCTCACCAGATCACACAAGAGAGAGCGTATTCACAGCGAAAGCCGCATCTGCGAATTAACCGAAAATGTGCGGAGGCCACACTGGTCGCGCAGGCCGTGCCTTGCGCTATGTGCCACCTTCGTTGTCATCGCGTAGCTGCCGTCAAACATGTAGAATGGTTTCTCGGGTACTTGGCTCGCGTCCTTGTAGCAGCTAAAGCCGCTGGGAGCAATTCGCGGCCTTTAGACTCTGCGAAACATTTTGAAACGCTTTAAACTTGTTCCAGCATTTCAGGAAGCGCCAGATAAAAGGCGCAGTATGGCCGCCTAAGTACAGGCGCTTAAGACAAGCGCAATGAAATGCGTCCATAAAGTTTTGTTTACTGACGGCGTTGATTGTGTAAGCATGGTAACAAAACACGGCGTAGTGTATACGCATGACTCCCTGCTGTGATGTATAGTCTAGGCGTAACAGCGACTAGAGCGCAAATTTTTCAAATAGGTTGCGCCGGGCTTTATTCTTCTGATACAGATACTGCACACAACGCACGCACGCAGAACACTAAACACGCGAAACGACAACACAACATGGGCAGCCATATAGATCGCAAGAGCTAATTTGAAGGAAGAAAACAAATAAGCAGCTACCTTCGTTCCTCAATAAAGGGGTGATACCTAAAGAAGGGTCTTCGTAGCGCGTTAAATTCCATGCCCGCCCTCAGAACACAAACGCGTATACAGCAGTATAATAAGACGGCACTACTGCCTGCGCAACTACTTTAAGTGAGCCATCACTGAATATTCGACGCTTTTAAGCTGTCTGGCGAAGACGCCCGTACTTTCTAGCGGCATTCCGTGCTTGTTCAGATAAACGTTGCGGCAACAATCGTGGAACTCTCCATGAACGCTGAGAAGTCCGCAAGGCCTCTTGCTCTTGTTCGGTACATGCACGTTGTACCTCTTGCTGTTTCTCCTCTTCATTAAGCCCTCAGCTTGATGGAGGCTGAAGGGAGAGTGCACTATGAGCTTGTCTGCATATTACACTCGTTTCTTTACCGTCTAGATGCTTACTTTCGCGCGTGGCTCGATCAAACCCCTCTCGCTGCCCCAGCTGCTGCAGCTCACGGGATGGCTACGCAATTCGCAGAAGCGCCTATTCTTTTACCGGCCTCCTCAAGGATGGCCAATAGTATGAGCGTTCCCTTTGAAACCGGGAACCGTGGACACTTCGTAGTTTCCACAGAAACTACCAATCTTAGCTTTAAAAAAGTAGAATCAACTTTTGAACGCCTCGCTTTCCAGGGAGCGGCGTTCGCGAGTTATGGTCTCTCCCGACGAGTCACTGTCAGCATGAAAGACATCGGTTTATTCCGGACCAAACCAAAGCTTTCAAGGGGGCACAACAGGGAACTATACTCCGTTTCATACATAGCTGTCTACACAGCCAAAGGTACGGAAGTAGTCCGTCAAAAAAAAAACTAACAAAATATGTCACTCCGCCTCGCGTCGTGGCTGAGTGGTACGAAGCGCGGGCATGTTTGTTCATTTTGTGAGGGGGCCCAGGTTCGATCCTCAGCGTAGGTTTTTTTTATCTTTTTTCGGCGAATCTCTAGATAGAAAGTCTAAATGCGAGCCATATATAAGTGGCCTTTTTTGTTATCAAAATGAAATGACTTCTTTAATAAGAAGCGTGCTGTTACTTTTTTCCGCAGGGAAACGAAAGTGAAGTGAGAGTTGGCAACGGACGTGCTGAGAGGCGCTGTTTTTCGGTGTTCACGGATTTTTTCGCATGCTGCACACAATGAATCATTAATTGTGGGGTGATAGAATTCAGTGTGGCTTCAATTATTTTACTCCGCCAGAAAGACCTTCTTTCTTAAACCTCACAACTGTCCGAGGGCTCACTCCGGTCATCTCGCCCACAATTGCGAGAACGTCACGCACAGTCTTCTCAGGGTGGAGCTTCCTTATGCTTGCGTAGACATTAACTATCACCGCCTTGCAGTCTTTAGAAAACTTTGGAGACTTCACCTTGGAAAAGAGGCGAACAGGAGATGTTTTCGATGTCGAAGCGGGGGAAGAAAACAAGCGAGCAGGTGACAGCGACGCCATTTTCACAAACAGACCTGCCGGCTCAGCTGCGAAAACCTGATACAGCCGGCGCCTGAGAAAACGAAAAATCTGCGTCACTCGGTTCTGGAAAACATAAAAGAAAAATCAATCTATTTGCAAAATAAAACACTTCCATCGGTCTACTATAATAAACACTTCCATCGGTCTACTATAATATCAACTACTGTTCACTTTGCTTGTCAATTCATTTCTATTTTTATTTTTGACGCACTATATTATGATGCGGACGAGGATCGCAAACAAGCACCGTAGCCTTGGCTGCGTAGACAGCTAAGTATGAAACGGAGTATAGGCTCTCGAAATGCTCGAACTACAACAAAACGAGGGCTAAGACCTCAGTGCGACAAAACCAACACACTGAGGCGCGAATGAGATGAAACGCAGCAGTGAAAGGGCGGCTCAAAAGGACGTAAGAAACCAGGCTGCTCGCGTAGCAGCTACTCACGCCACAAGCTATTCCATCTTCGCAGGGACGCCGCTTCCATCTTTCGTCTTCTGTCTTCTGTCTTCCCGTAAAGTGCCGCCCCGTCATCCATGCACACAGCGACGGCTTGTGCTGGCCGCCGAAAGCGTGACCGCTCCCAAACAGCGCTCTCTCTGCTTTCACACTCGAAGGGCTGCTTTCGCCGCCCTTATCAAGCGATCACATCTCAGATCTCGCGAGCAGCAGTTCTGTCATGCGCAGTTGCACAGCACCCGTGCGCACCTGGGTGACTGGAAGACAGCGCGCGCCGTTTAAATGGATAAAAAGCGGGTCGTAGAGCCTCACATTTTAAACGGACCAAGGACCGCCATGAGAGTGTCGTGAAGAGATTAAATTTTTATTCCCCCTCCGCCAAAGGAACAAATGACATAGTATAGGAGCCTATTGGCAGGTAAACAGGGCATAACGTTAGGAATTCAATCCTTTGCGCGCTTGCAATGCAAATTATCTCGGTCATAGTTTGTTGGAGGTTTCTAACCTGGGAAAAACAGCGTTGTATAAATTTACGCCTCTTGAACACACATTGGCCACCTATTAAAGTTAGCTTATATCGGTAGGTTACCAAGTTGTGCTGAAAAAGAGGCTTCTTTAAATAAAAACAGAGCTCCTATAATCTGTGAAAGTTAAAAAGACGAAATACAACCGTTGCCGCTAACGGCCCTTCCAGCAGTGAAACTGCAATGCTTTTAACACAATTCACTGTGTTTGCAGGTCTATGAGGCTAAATTGCACCACCATTCACTGCCAAACGGAAATCACGGTGTCTGCTCTTGCGTTCACGTGACGAGTTTGAATTGAGTGGCGAGAAAAAAAGGCTGCATATTTAAAGGCATGTTTCTCTTCAACAAATCCGTTTTCTGTTGCCGACAAAAATTTACAGACGATTACGGCAGTGAATAATGCGAAATTTGAGCGCATCTCTGCATACGCCACGTGCCACCGCTGGCTGTCTGGCGTGTTACGTTGCTTGCCACCCTCCGGGATCTTCCCGCGGCAACGACCTTCCAGGTGGCGCTTCGCTCCTCTGCTTGGACAACCGGTTACGCGGATAACGCCGAAGACTGCGCCGTCGACCAGGACGACTACGACGCGGAACACGGGAATGAGCGCCTAAGCTGCGCTCTAAAATATCGATGTTGTCAGGAGGAGGCGCAGAATCCATTTTTACACAGAAAAAAAATCGGATGAATTTGTCCTAAGTATATATATATATATATATATATATATATATATATATATATATATATATATATATATATATATATATATATATATATATATATATATGCAAAGTTGAGAAACGCTTTATCTCCGAAACGTCGACTCAAAATAAATCTATGGCTAAATGAAGCGTTTCTCGACTTTGAATTTAACCTCTAGCAACCAAATACGTTTATATATATATATATATATATATATATATATATATATATATATAGCAGACAAAGCAAATGAAATGAGGGGCTCGTTTGATAAACATATTAAGGAAGCCAACAGTCACCGAAACCAAGGTGCAGGGAGAATGTTTCTATTGTTTTTTATTTGTAATGCCAATCAATTCGCTGCTCTCTCTCTCTCTCACACACACACACACACACACACACACACACACACACACACACACACACACACACACACACACACACACACACCACACACACACACACACACACACACACACACACACACATATATATATATATATATTGTGGAGAACCTGCTTCCCCCCTCCGTTTCGATGCGGCCCATCTTCATCGTCGGCCGTCGGGACGGACAGCCCCCGGCTGGGCGAGGAGGGAAGTCTCCCTCATGGGGGAAAGGGAACGGCGACGGGAGCGCCACCTCGTAGGTTACGCGGAATTCTGCGGAACCGGAGAGAGTCCCTTCGGGATCCGGCCAGCGTGGTGAGCGGTTGGAGCCGCACGCTCTCGTCACCTTCCGCGGCAGGCGCACGCGGTTCCGTTGTGCCTTGCCGCTGGACTTCTGGTTCCAGGCAGCGAAGCGAGCGAAGCAGACGCGCGCTCTGGTTGCCTTCCCCAGCAAATGCTAGGGAATGGATTTGCCCTAAATAATGCGGCGCGCACGGGAAAACCCGGCCGCCATTATCGGCGCATACAAATGTTCGCCGCCGATACCTCCGAAGTCGCGCCCCAGCCGGTAAGTCGGAAGTCCTTCTTATGTAGCCTTCTATTTCCGAGGAATGCCTCGTTGATGTTTTGTAGCTAGCTGGCCCGCTCAATGTATTAATTGCAAGTGTAATAAATAGCATTTGAGTGTTAACGCTGTGTCGTCCCTTCCCTTTGTCCCTCGAGCACGAACCCCTCCGCGGTTAGCGAGCGGGAACGCTGCATCCGCGGAGTGGGAGTGCGGGGCGGGGTGGAAGGCTGTTCCCCCAGATATTTCCACAATGGCGTCCCAACGTGTGGCAAGCTCTTGGGACGAGGGACGGCAGTCAGTTCGGTTCGTGGAATGCCCGCCCGGATTTGGAACAGCGTTAGGCCTGAACCGAATTCGGAGTTGCTAGCAAGGCGAAGATGCTTTCTTGACAGCGAGATGAGCGTAATAGCAGCATGGGAGGAGTGCCGTGCATGCTACGCTTTTGATGAGCACTTCATCGGTACACCTGTGGAAGGTGAACCTACGAGGTCCGCTCATGGAGAGCGAGACCGAGACGTCCACGGAGAACAGCAAGCCAGAAGCGAGTGAATGCGGAAGCCTGGAGGGTGGCCCGATTTTTCTTGTACATAGTTGTAGATATTCTCTGTTCTGTCTCTTTGGCTCTGGGAGCCGGGTGCCGTAGTCAGCTGTTTTGGATTGCAGTCGTGACTACAGGAAAAGCACCGGGGCGCTGCGACACCGCGAGAAGCGGTAGGCGCCGTTCGCGTTAGGGTCACCTTGGCAGAAACGTATCTCCTCGTAGCGTTGCGTTCTAGCTATTGTCCTCGGCCCTTTGTTGGCACCCGGAAGTGTAAGAGCGTGTAGGCCTAAGGCTCTTCGGGAGCTGCCTGTCGCTTTTGGGAGGACACAGTCGTACCGTGGCACAAGCACGCGCAAACGGGCTTGCTTGTTGTATATTTAACCTCGCTGGAGTCGAGAGGTCTCGCTCAACTACAGAAAGCTGACTTTGTTCGAACGAACTTACTTTTTTGGGCGGCGAAGCGAATTTATAATTTCGCGGAACCAGAGACGCTAACGCACCTCAAGTGAGCTTAACATCACCATGCCGGAAAGCGAACCGCGAATGTGCTTCGTCCGAAGAGAGCCAGCTACGTTCAAATGAACCGAGCGTTTGGGCGGTGCCGGATAGGATTGTTTGGCACTTGCATTACTCCGCATTTTACCAAATGGTGAGTTTACGCGGTCTCCATTGTTTTTGCTGAAAACTTTTGGAGATCCTAGGAGCGATATGCAGAGTTGAAGAGAAGCTGCCCCGGCCTGCTGTCCATTGTATGGGTCTCTGCCTGCTGCCTTGCGGCCATGAGTCATCGAGCTGCAGAGTCTCCGGCGAGCAGTTTGCAGCGGCTACGAGAGGGGGGCAGCCCCTCTACCTTCCAACAAAGGCGCGTCGGCGCGAACAACACCCTCCCGACACGCTAATTTTGGATGCCTGCCGCGGGACAAGGACGGGTGCCTGGTGACCTTGCTGCTCATCGGATGACCCCGGCACCCCGCCTGTACGAGCTGTCTTGCAGTCATCATCGCAACGCTCGTGGCCCCTTCGTCGATGGCATCCATGGACGGGTTCAACCGTAGGCCGACATTTAAGGAGGGAGGGATGTGGAGAACCTGCTTCCCCCCTCCGTTTCGATGCGGCCCATCTTCATCGTCGGCCGTCGGGACGGACAGCCCCCGGCTGGGCGAGGAGGGAAGTCTCCCTCATGGGGGAAAGGGAACGGCGACGGGAGCGCCACCTCGTAGGTTACGCGGAATTCTGCGGAACCGGAGAGAGTCCCTTCGGGATCCGGCCAGCGTGGTGAGCGGTTGGAGCCGCACGCTCTCGTCACCTTCCGCGGCAGGCGCACGCGGTTCCGTTGTGCCTTGCCGCTGGACTTCTGGTTCCAGGCAGCGAAGCGAGCGCAGCAAACGCGCGCTCTGACCGCCTTCCCCAGCAAATGCTAGGGAATGGCTTTGCCCCAAGAATGCAGCGCGCACGGGAAAACCCGGCCGCCATTATCGGCGCATACAAACGTTCGCCGCCGATACTTCCGAAGTCGCGCCCCTGCCCCAGCCGGTAAGTCGGAAGTCCTTCTTACGTAGCCTTCTATTTCCGAGGAATGCCTCGTTGATGTTTTGTAGCTAGCTGGCCCACTCTGTGTATTAATTGCAAGTGTAATAAATAGCATATGAGTGTTAACGCTGTGTCGTCCCTTCCCTTTGTCCCTCGAGCACGAACCCCTCCGCGGTTAGCGAGCGGGAACGCTGCATCCGCGGAGTGGGAGTGCGGGCGGGGCGAAAGGCTTTGTCCCCCCGTATTTCCACAATGTGTGGAGAACCTGCTTCCCCCCTCCGTTTCGATGCGGCCCATCTTCATCGTCGGCCGTCGGGACGGACAGCCCCCGGCTGGGCGAGGAGGGAAGTCTCCCTCATGGGGGAAAGGAAACGGCGACGGGAGCGCCACCTCGTAGGTTACGCGGAATTCTGCGGAACCGGAGAGAGTCCCTTCGGGATCCGGCCAGCGTGGTGAGCGGTTGGAGCCGCACGCTCTCGTCACCTTCCGCGGCAGGCGCACGCGGTTCCGTTGTGCCTTGCCGCTGGACTTCTGGTTCCAGGCAGCGAAGCGAGCGCAGCAAACGCGCGCTCTGACCGCCTTCCCCAGCAAATGCTAGGGAATGGCTTTGCCCCAAGAATGCAGCGCGCACGGGAAAACCCGGCCGCCATTATCGGCGCATACAAACGTTCGCCGCCGATACTTCCGAAGTCGCGCCCCTGCCCCAGCCGGTAAGTCGGAAGTCCTTCTTACGTAGCCTTCTATTTCCGAGGAATGCCTCGTTGATGTTTTGTAGCTAGCTGGCCCACTCTGTGTATTAATTGCAAGTGTAATAAATAGCATATGAGTGTTAACGCTGTGTCGTCCCTTCCCTTTGTCCCTCGAGCACGAACCCCTCCGCGGTTAGCGAGCGGGAACGCTGCATCCGCGGAGTGGGAGTGCGGGCGGGGCGAAAGGCTTTGTCCCCCCGTATTTCCACAATGGCGCCCAACGTGGGGCTGTCCGTCCCGACGGCCGACGATGAAGATGGGCCGCATCGAAACGGAGGGGGGAAGCAGGTTCTCCACAATATATATATATATATATATATATATATATATATATATATATATATATATATATATATATATATATATATATATATATATATATATATATATATATATATATATATATATAAGCAGCGCTGTCGTATGGTGAGTGTGTGGATTTTAAATGAAAGAAAACGTGCCAGCGGGGTAGAGAGTAATGTGGAGAGATGAAATTAAGAAATTAGCAGGGATAACGCGGTCAAAGCGGGAGAAATGCTGAACTGGGCGGAACTGGGAGATTAAGAGAAGAGGCCTTTCTTCTCAGAGGACTTAACAGGGCTGACGATGAAAGTGACGATAATCTTCCTGGGCAGGCGGAAATCCTAAATCACTAGAGGACAGAGGATAGCGTATCCTCCACCACACCAGCTATTAACGCAGTATGAGCCAGTCGGTTGGCGTAGGCTGCAAACAGGAAGCTTTCATAACTTACACATACTTCACAAAATGTTTCCGAAACAGCACGCGGACGCATGCAAGTGGTGTGGAGCCACCCCCACTTTATACCATATTACATGGGAGTGTAAAAACAATTATTCATTCCATAAACTAAAAGAGCCGAATGCGGAACAGTGGGAGAACCTGCTCACCAGCAGCGCGCTAGAGGTCCAAAAAGGACTGGTCCAGCATGCGTTAGAGGTATCAAGACTCAGTGGGACCCTGTAATAAGGGCACCACCCCTGGAAGACTCGGAACTTCAACATGAAGACACGCGGGTCCCGCTGAATCTGCCAATTTTTGGCGCCAATAAAGTTTTTTCTCTCTCCTGGGCACCGGCGCACAGCTGCCGGTGCGAGTTTAATATGGAATAAGAGGCCCTACACTCAAGCTGTTATTCAGTTATCAAATCGTAAGCTGTTTGTCGCAACAAATATAATTGCTTTAAATGCACGATCCAGAAGTTCGGGGAGTGCTGTGCAATCCACGTGCATAGGTAGATTGCACAGCAAGGTCATCATTATGTACCCTATGTAAACCAATAATTAGGTGAATAATTACCTGAAATTAAATAATAAATTTTTTGTTCTTGAATTTAAGGGCAGGTTTGTACCGCGATATTGAAGTTCGTAAAACTCGAGATTGAGCCTTGTATTTAAACTTTGTTCATCGGCAATATAGTTCAAATTATCAAATATGAAAAAATACTCATTTGAATGCTGGTTGAGTTTGCTTTTCCGAATTGCATAGCATATGTATAAAATGACGTCACTGCGCGTTGTATTTCACACGAAATCATCTAAACTGTTTCTACATCAACGTATACACAAACTGCTTCGGTATTTGATACGTAAAAATTACGAGCGACGCCATTTTATAAACATCCAATGCGGCAGAGCCAACTCAACTAGAATTTAAATGCGTATTTTTTGCGTTAGATATCTCTTAGCACATCTCCCATTAAGAAAATTTACAAACAGTACTTATCTTCGATTTTGACGACCCGCGATTTCGCAATGTAACCTTGCTCCCTAAGGTCAAAAACAATTTAACACTATAGTTATTTTAGTGAAATAATCATATTTCTATTTATCCATATGATGTGTCCGCCTAGCTGTACAATCCACTTGCAGAGTGCGCGGCGACATATCTCACAGTTTTAAAAGAAAACATGTAAACGCTAGGAAAAATCACCTTGTACATTGCATTCGCTCTATTGAATAAACTGGCAGACATTGCATGCAAATTAAACGATAGCACACAGACTTTAGACAGAGTATCCGAATATAAATTCATAGGGGTGGAATCTCGTGAACAGTAGCATTGGATAGGTCACATGAATTCTGCAAAAAGTACTATTACTCAAATGCTACGCTTGCTGAATAAAGTTCTAGCAATTGCCTCGCAATGAACCTGGAACGTCAGTTACATGTTTTCGTTGTTCACTCCCTCTTGATTTAATGGGTACTTGTATAATGTGTTACTTCAAAATCTAACTTGAAAAATTTATACGGGATGCAGAAGAACGTTTGAAGATTCACTATTGCCTTATCCTTTTAGAAGAACGCATTTTGTTATTCTTAAAAGGACGATATACTGTGTATTGAAGCTTTGTATTAGCAAACGGCTTTTGCTACACACTACCTAGACGGCAAAACTGAGCCATTGTTATTCTTTCCCACCTCTACTATGAACACATCATATTACAACTGTAGGCGCGACATCTCCTTGAAACCTTTGGTTAGAAGAAAGATTACATGCAGTTACTTAGTTGGCAAATTTATAGCTTCTCTTCTGCAACCCTTGTAAACATTACTACTAGTCATGTTTAATGCCCGGCATATCATACAGCGCGCTTTTAACACAGTGCCGTCTAATCAATTTCTTTATTTATAAATTGTAGTCCTTCCCATTGCATGAAATGCTGCCAGTGATTCGTTTTTATTTTTAGTTTCTAATTCGTATCGTTCATTAAAACTGATTGCAGATTGCTACATAGCTGTTGAATAGGATAAACTTTGGCGGCTTATCGTGTTCCTGCTGATTTGTTTTCTACTGTAAACGGTACTGATTCCATCTTTCACGAGACTGTTTGCTTTACATACAGTGTCTGTCATTTTGATGGAGCGCAATTAACACTGATGTCTATGTCCATAGTTATATTCAAAAATTATGTTTTTTAACCGCAAGTTTTTTTTTAATTTTTATGGTCTTGTTTAATTTGTAATTCGATCCTGCGCTGTGAAATTGGTGCACGGCGTGTGCTGCAAACTTTTCTTGAGGCTAAAGACCCAGTCAGGCGGTCATTGCTGTAGCCTTTTTACTCTCCTCCATGACAGTACTTGTATATTCTCAAAAGTACCATGACACTGCGGCCCAGCACTCTGCTTACTTAGATTAAAAAAGAAAGCGCTGTAACTGCGAAAATTCCGCCTTTCAAAAACATCGACCGTCTATCAAAAACTTCCAAACTTCGACCATCTATGGTGCTTTGCTGTGAGATGCTCAGTTTTCACAGTAAAAGCCTATATGGTTATTGTTGCCATGGACGATTCAGCTATGCAAAAGGTCTATAATAATGCCTGATAAAACGTAGACCATTTGAACGAGCTATTCGTTTATGCTGCGCAGAGAAACTTTCAACAAAGGTTGACTCTTGCACGTGTATGTGAATTTGTAGTGCTGGCGAGTAAGCGGTTGCCGGCGCATTTACATAGTGCATAATTGTCAACATTCTAAGGCATTGGTCGCATATATTTACAAAGAATAAAGCGAATAAATAAGACACCCGAGAAAAATGCGCCCTCTTTTTCGTCTGCATTTTATCGGCTTCATGGATTTCGGCCGCATGCTTGGCCTTTTATTTAATGCCCAAAGGAAATTTCGCAATTTCTATCCGTTACTGGTGCCTGGATACCTGATAAAAATCAACAGACGATTGCGACAGTCGGTAATACGAAGGTTGAGCACACCTCTTCACTTATTTTCGCGCCCCGGCAGGCAGGTTACGCTGCGAGGCACCCGTCCGGGATCTTCCCGTGCCAGCCACATTTCGGGTGTCCCAATTCTCTGCTCTCGCTGTGGCAGACGACGTTTCGCACTGCTACTATCTAACACCTGCGACCGGTAACAGGGTCACCTGTGAGCTGTCAGTCAGTGTGTTACGTCGAGAAGGCCGGCGACTACGACGCGATGTCCAGAATTAGGCGCCTGGCAGCTGCGCTCTGAAACACTAATTAAAGAGCCAGAATGCCAGCTGTGACGTCCAGAATGTTGCATATGTCTTGCAATGTAAAAGCTCATACTTTTGAGGCCCAGTTAAAATGCACCACAAAACATCAACTTACATTCGATAGTTCTGCTACAAGGAGTGCTCTCCTCTGTAAAAAAACTAAAGGATTTGTTATCTGTGAGTTTGTTTTAAGCTATTAAGCACATCACGGCAGGCTGTTTGATAAACAGCGACGTCCACATACTGCTTAGCAACACGAAAACGCATCTGCTCACACTTATTCTTCTATTTATAATGAATGTGCAAGTTGTGCAGTTGTGATATTACTAGTTGACCGAAACGGACTCTTCTCCGCTGGTTATCAGTCGGAGGGAACGTTTCGGATTCATTCTAAAATCTTCAGCTTCGTATTCGGCTCGCTGTTCGACCTGATGCTTTGTGCAGTTTCGGGTTTGTATTCCCCTGCTTCTTCTGAGAGTGCTACTAAATAATTTGACATTTAGTAAGTGCCCGTACGGGCTTACACTGAGGGAAACAAGACCGTAACGGAGTGGAAGAGGTAGGGAGAAACTCCATTGCATACAAAGACGCTGCTCAAGCCAGCAGCGGCATATGTCGGCAGGTTTAATGCTTCAGACGTCGCTAGGCCGGTCGGTACACGCAGTATTCAACACAATGATCTGGCGCTTTCTTCAAATGCGCATGTAACTGTGCAAGAGGTATAAGACGACGAAAAGTGCTACTTATTCCTGCCTGCTTATCGCATGCAAGGCCCGACGGGATGCATGTCCTTCTTAATCTGCTTCACTGTCGACGTCACTTTATAAAAACGGATAGATCTGTAAATAAAACAGCTCAAAAGGAAGACCCTATATATATTCGTACTACGACAGCGACATCCTGAAGATACATTAAGCGGCGATCATACACGTGGCGTCGGAAATATGGCACGATGTCCGTCAGAAGCTTTAGCGATGTCAGCGAGAAGGCAAGAAGCTTCTGTAACAAGCCTCTGAGATATTTTATGAGACAACACCCACCTCTGCACGCAGAACTCCGGCCTAGTAATGCGCTACTTCCAGTTTTTATATTGTCGCACAGAGCTGCCTTTGCTCCGTGTTGCACTGGTGCAAGGCAAGAATAAACAAGCCTTCCCGGACATAGAACTTTATACTTTCTTTCATATCGCTGAGACGGTACAAAGGTTCTCGACCGGACAGCGGAAGCGCAGGCCCGGCGTCCGGTGCGTGCAATAAAAGGACTCCGCCGCATCGCAGCGTTTGCATTTTCAAAGTGTCGCAGAAATGAAGCACCTCGCGATCATCCTAGCAGTGTTTCTGCTGTCTACAGGTATGCCAAGACTGGTTCTTAAAGTATCCTTTTGTGTGTTGCGAAACTATGTGTTATAACAGCGCTGCCGATGCTTTTCGTTTTGATTAATGAAGCTAGAGGCTAATACATTTGTCTAGGGGTCAAATAAAAATAAATTTCTAGAAGCACTTGTTTGAATGCAGTGCACGTTTTTTTCAAGCTCCGAGTTTTTCAAACGCATTTGCCTCCCAGTTTTCGAACCTTACTGGCAGTAAATTGTTGCATTGCGTGAAGGTAAAAGAATTTCCACCATTAAAACAGCTTTTGAATCACGGATTTGATGTTACCTCTCTTCAATCTCTACGTTTGCATCTCATTATGATGGTGAATGAAAATTATTTTCAGGGTGTTGTTTGAACGAGGTATGCTTGGCAAACAAAACCGAATTACAGGCTACTAGGCCGTTACGGAAGTTTGTTTATTCATTTTATTTCACGAAACGGTGATAGTGGAATTGGTGCCCACCCGCAGTGGTCCTGGCGGAGGCGCAAGAATTGTCAGAAAGAAGATTGCTCGGAATAAGAAAGCCGCCTCGAGGACCACGGCCTCTGCAGACCGGTGGCGGGCATCAACGCCGTTGCGGCGTAAGTGTGCCCGAAAAACTGCTTGGCATTAGGAGATGCGAAAAAATACATTTCGCTAAGTATATCCCAAGAATACTATAGCACGAATAGATTTAAAAGTACTGCAGTGTATAAATATGCGGCATTTGACCGTATACCGCGAGAATTGCCTAGTAATTAAGCGTCTTAGGCTTGCATCCCCCTAAATGGCTCGTCTAACTCGAATACTTGTTAGAATAGTGTGTGGAGTTTACGACCACTGGCACTTATCACTCACCCTTATCATACGTTACATCAAGCGCCGGACAGGTCACATAATTATACAAGGAGTTACTCTTAATCTGTGTCAGAGCGATTTCGCAAGACAAATTTCCAGTGTTCGAAGACGACTTCGCCTCTCTTACACCTCCCTTGTTGTAAGCTCAGGTGGCATAAAATTTAGAAAAGTGATATGAACAGCACCATCATGCAGTCAAAAGTGCTGCGTTTGGTCGACCTTAGGAAACCCTAATTTATGTCATTATGCCGCTAGCATGTCGCTGTTAAAATGCTTACAATATCATTGCAACAATTTATCGCATCTTCTTTTCGAATTTGTTTTGACGCTCACGTGTCGTAGTCGTAATTATGAGCTAGTCATATTTAATGAGCTGCAAGTTCTGCGCCGTCCTGCCTGTGTAACTTTTCTCCATGGATTTATTATGTATGTCCAAATATACAAGCTGTTTCAGTGAAATTTAGCCAAGGTTTAAAGATACACTGGGGCAAAACCAGTGAATGATGCTAATATCATGTTGTTTACTAGCGTAAATAGTAAGCCATAGTACTTTTATAATATCTCCAATATAGAAATAAATAAAGTGTGAAAACTTAACTTTTCGCCTGTTGCGTTTAGGGCGAAAATATCGCTGCCAAATTGAAGGACACCGGGAAAACCCTCGATGTTCAGTTTTTATTCTGATTAGTTTTTGGATTATCTTTTTGATCCTTGAAATGAAAGACAGCGAAATAAAAAAAAACACACACGCAGCAGCCCCCTTGTGCACCGTGACAGCAGTGCTTTTAAACGTTGAACTCGTGAACGGAGTTGTGATCGATAGTGTTGTGAATTTGACGGCGAAAAACATTTGACATGGGTGATATTTGACAACAATGAGGGAGACGGAACTAACCGTTTGGTCTTTGCCACTACTGAAAGAGAACTAGCTCGAGCCAATGCACGTTTCCACTGGCTCGAGGCAAGGAGGCCCTTGGTCTTTAGTTTCAAGAGGCGCTGGAGGCTAAATTAAATGTAGCACCAGTGACCTGCCGCATTCAGAGCGTTATGAGGTGGCGTGACGGCTCACAATTTGCAGTGGCGAACAGCCTGATTGCTCTTTTGTTCAACGAGTGATCCCCGGTATATATATATAAACCTTGCCTAACGTTAACTGGGTCACCTGGTATAACAAGCTTTATAATGAGTGTATAATATTAAACTGCGTTCTCTAAGCGTCGACATTACGCTCTCTGAGCAACGACATTGCGGCGAGATGAAGGCATATAAAGCTTTGGTATTGAGACCCTCAAGACTGAAAAGGAAACCAAATAATTTGCTGAAAAGGAAAACAAAAATGTAAAATGTGCGTCATGAGCTTCTCTTGGTAAATAAATAGAAGCACATGATTAGGGGCTAAGTTGAAATCGGTCTTTTAAGACTGAAGGACGGATTATTCTAAGGCGCTCTGCATAAAACAAAATGGCATGTCCTAGTAATGCAGTTACGTTGGTCGAATAATATCGAAAATGTTTACAGCTTATCTGATAATAACGTTCTTATTCCAGCAACATAGCAAGAGCGATTGTGCGATGTGTATGCAGAGATGCACTTATAATGTTGAAGGTGCAGGTGTACTCCAGCTGCGCTTTCATACTGATGTGTAGTGGTGACGGCAGTCCCGCTGTCAAGAATGGATCAATAGGCTTGCAAGCATAACTCTCTACTGAGCTGACTCGCAGCTGAAAATAACTGAAAGACTTGGCGTTGGTGATAGCGACAAGCATAATCAGCAGTCTTCGTCGAACAGCCTCCGCCGCTGTCGATCACACTCAATTTAAAACTGAATGGTGTCCTCAGTCGGACTCTGTCACCTGGCTTCTACTCTGCGTCTCGCCGCAGTATAATTCGTTGTGTCGGGCATCTGTGCGCTTCCTGTCTCCTGTACAATGAATGTAGGCGGCGACGTCGAGGTTGTCTTCGGTGAAGTTTTAGAGGATGGCGTCGAGCGCGGTTCTTTCCTCTGTCAACGAGCAGAAAAGGCCTCATCCGGGTGGTCTCCTGCGCTGCAGTGTTCGGGCAAAGACGACGTAAGGAAGGACTACATCCTAGGTCTTGTTTTCCGGTTCGACATACATAGCAAGCATGTCTGTGATTGTATTGTTCAAGTGCTCCGTGTGGCCGTTTGTCTATTCGCAGCTATTCGCGAATGATTTCGCGGATAACGTCGCGTTAGCTGTGGTTTATATTCGTAGAGTGCGGGTGGATCACTGAGAATATATGCAGCTCCCAGTCCTATAGGTTTGCTGGAGTGTCCAAGGTTCTCCCCATGGTGGATGTCGTCTCAGGGGTGCATTCGGTGGTAGATTTCGGTGTGTGGCGTACGAGACCGGCGAAAAACTGCTCCTTGACACCTCCTATAAAATGCGTACCTTCTTTTGTTCGGGCACCTGGGTGTCTCCTAGACAGAACAGGTTCGTCATGTCTTCCACTTAGGCAGTTACCGTGTTATTCGGAAGCTGGATGTGAAATTTCAGCATCACCTCTGCTCACGACACTTGTAAATGTCATCAAAAGCTCCTTTTCAATGCGTGTAACGTCTCCAAAGAAGCTTCATATTTTCCGTAGAAGTTACGTATCATATCTTTACTAGCAACGCAGTAGAAAATTGAGGGCTCACGTGGCGTGTGAACAATGATCGAGGATGGCCCAGTTGTCATAGATGACGTCGTGGTATCAGGTCTGGTGGCACCCCTTGAATTCGGCGGCTGGCTCGCTGCACCGGCGACAGTTCCTCCGGGTGCAAACGAATGGAGCTGGTGACACGGCATGAAGGAGAGGTCCGCAGTTCGAACGGGCACCCAACGCTTTCACCAAATACGACGCAGTGGTGACGGGAGTCCGCTAGTCAGGAACGAATCGAAAGGCTTCCGAAAGAGACTCTTCATCGGGCTGAGTGGCACACAGAAAACTGAGCGGTACATCTGCGGGGATAGTAACAAGGATGATCGGCAGTTTTCGAAGAAAAGACTATCGCCGCTGTCGACTGTGCTCTATTTTAAGCTGATGAACTTTCGATATAAGCCGCAAGAATCGCCTATGAGAATCTCGAACAACGTAGATGGGGCTGTGCGCTTCTACAAACATTGCATGTAAATGCGGTAGTACCTGTCACCACCATGAAAATACAAAGATCACAACCCTTTGCGAGAAATATAATACAAATGTCTCAATTAAAAGCATGACCTATAAATATTGGGGCTCCATTTAATGAGATGGTGAGGTCGAAAGTGCATTTTTTCACTATTATACGTATGTGCGCCAGGGCATGGGTAATTAGAGAGACTCTAGAGTGGCCATTGACCTGCAGTGGGCGTACTCAGGCTAGTAATGATTATTATACACGCGCACTAGCTTTCGTGCCCATTGAATGTCGTCATCATCATCTGAATTTAATTTTCAGAACCAGCTCTGTCGCCCTGGCCAGCGCTGTGTTAGGAGGCCAGTGAGGTGCATCCGGGCTCCCTGTCCCGGCAGTCGTAGATGTGAGTATGCGACGGCGAATTGTGGAATTGGAAAGAAGGCAGTTAAGTCCATGCAACTGCATCAAACGAGGACGCCTTAGCAACTTGCCGTTTCCTGCTAACATTGTCCTCGTGTATAATGGGATGAATTTCAGCGCATGATTAAGGACCTTCGAATGCAAAGTTGAACTTTAGAGTCAAAAATTAATGCAAACAATATAAAAGTAACGTTGAACGCACTAAACACTTTTCGAAAGGCGGTGAGATATTTGCATACCATTATGGAGTAATATCTTGCTAAAGTAGTGACTGCGGACGCTGGTCACATGACCGGAAAAATGAACAAAATCAGAGTATATTCCAATATACATACAGCGATTGTTTAGAGGTAGAGCATCCACCTCGCGTACAAGAAGAAAGACTGAAATCGCTGTGCCGCTCAGTTCTCTATAACGAATAAAGAAAGCTGAGTGTCACGGAAATGAATAACAAGGCCTGGCGTACGCCGAGATCCCGGAGGTTAAAGCCGACAAAACACATACCTGCTGTAGTACTTGGCCCCATCTCCTATATGAACCCCACTATTCAGACCCCAGCCCTTGCGGAGCAACTAACCAAGGCGGCAGTAAGACCTGTGACGCCGCAGAGGCTGCCAAGAACTTCTCAGTCTGGAGAAGCCGCCATTGGAATCTGTACCCGGCAATGATTAAGGATACAATCGTACCAACGAAGATAACCTAGTAGGACTCTCAGAGGAACTAGCTAGTACTAAAGGAGTAAAGACACAGACCTTTTGGGTGCATGTTTTCATGTTTGTAATGATGCGTAAAGCTTTATTATACATGGATTACCACCTGGTATTCTCCTACGACCGAAAAATTATTTATGACTGCATTTCTTTCTCACTCTCTTTCGGTTTCGGTTTCAACAGCAAAAGGAGGACTGTGACGTCAACGTGTGCTTACAGGTCACGTGAGACATGAAGAAACTGCAATATAGTCGCTGCTTCCACATTCGCTGTCATTACGGCTCTTGAGGAAGGCTGGCTTCAGCACTGAAGTAAATTAAAACGATGAAGCAGCTATTATATGACGTTTTTCTATAGCTCACGTTACACAAAAGCACCCTTCGACGTCACGGCCATCGTTCAGCTGTTGAAACCGAAACCGATACAGCATTGGTTTGGTTTATGATTTGGTTTATGGGGTTTAACGTCCCAAAGCAACTCAGGCTATGAGAGACGCCGTAGTGAAGGGCTCCGGAAATGTCGACCACCTGGGGTTCTTTTACGCGCACTGACATCGCACAGCGTACGGGCCTCTAGAATTTCGCCTCCATCGAAATCTGACCGCCGCGGCCGGGATCGAACCCGCGTCTTTCGGGCCGGCAGCCGAGCGCCATAACCACTCAGCCACCGCGGCGGCTGATACAGCATTACAGAAAAATTTGATCATAAATTATTCTGCGGTCGTAGACAAATATCACATGGTGATTCATGCGTATTAATGTCTTCCACATCACTGTAGAGGAGAAAACATGCCACAAGAATTATGTGTCTATATTCCTTTAAATGCAATTTCGTATATAGAGAGAGGTTAGCAGGAAATACGAAGCCTTTACTACCGTGCTCACGGGCGGGCACATACTTTTGAATCCTGGTTTGCGGATCGGCATGAGCTGGGCCTGTGACTGTTGTTGTCAACTGCTGGGATTGCTGTCGCTGTGTTGTTGGTAACAGAGGGCAATGCTACAGCAATAACATTCAGATGCATAGAAGGGCACTGCGATGCAAATTAAGCATGTAGATTTTATTATTCGTATATATAGTATGAGACACTGTGTTGCCTGAATGTCCAAGAACATCACCGATATCACGAAATTTATTATTGTACCCAGCGTCACAAATGCTTGTTTCAGGCGGAGGGTATCGATACTAGCGGTCATTTGCAAAAGCAGAAATTAATAGACTGATTTGGGGCTGCCTATCTTGGACGCGTGTCCGGATTGAACTTTGGTCCTTCGTGCTAAAAAATAGATACAAAACAAGAAGTCTCAGACTACTCTAATGTTTTGTGATGAAAAAATTGAAGATCGGTAAGTAATAAAATAATGCTAGGAGCGACACATTCAACTGCGCTTCAAGCGATGATGAAGACAAGCGCTACTGTTCAAAAGAAGCATCGAACAAAAATTGGGCGGTGGTTATACCAAGTGATGCTCAGAGCCTGCGACTGCAGAAAGCTTTTGCCTTTTGAGTTACACTGACCGCTTTCCCATCGCGTTTTTGAGTTTGCTTCTGGTCTTGAGTGGGCTTCTGGTGGGCGGCATGGGTGGGGCCTTCTCTACTGTGGAAACAAACGCTGAATGGATGTGGGTGGGTGGTGGGCTCCTCGCATCTGCTCTTTGTGGGTTGAGAACCGGGAGGTGTAAGGTGGGTTTTATTTCTGCTGCTGCGCGGGCTGGTGGTGAGCGAGGGTTTCTGCCGGTTAGTACTGGGTGAAGAGCAGAGGTGAATGTGTAGTGGGTGCTAGGTATCTCTCATTGGCTTCTGATGGGTAGCTGTTTCTCGATGCGGAGGTGGGTGCAGGGCTGGGCTTGTAGAGGATAGAGGCTTCGACCATTTGCTCTCACACGTCCACGGCGGCCTCGAAATGATGTGAAGGGTGGAGATCAGAGGGGAGTGGAGGTGTGTAGTGGGCGCCTCTCATAAGGTTTTGGTGGGTGGAAACTTCTGGAGAGTGCATATTGGTGGAAGCCTTTTGAAGGGTGCCGACGGTAAAAATTAGAGGTGAGCGTGGGGCTTGCTGGTGCGCTTTGCAATAATTAACTTCCAAATGTTACTTCCGTGTGTTATTGTGCTAGTATGACATACATCGCGTATATGCACTCTCTTGGGTGATTTTCTTGGGCTGTACTGGCGCAGTGTGCAAGGCGTCAGGCACATAAATGTACGCGATGTGAATGCCGTAAATGTTGGTTTTGTTGGAATTCTTACGTATTTATCTTTGTTAATTGCCCTTAATCATTGCAATACATTTTTTTGCATAAGGGTGCAAAGATATTAAGACTTCCAGGCACATTCCTAAGTTATATCTAAACTTTGTTTTCTAACAGCACTTTTCCTTTCAGTATCAAGAAAAAGTGGTCATTATTCACTACTGTATAAAAAGGTTTTTTTTTTTAATTTGCATTCCTAACACAGACTTACTTTGTGACTGTACGTACCTCAACGCCCATATTTGCGTTCTTATTTGCAGGTGTATAATTGAATGCCCGAAACTGGCGGTCCTTTCCTACAGTAGGTTGAAGCCCTTCTGACTCCTACTTGTCGAATTATAAAAAAATCCAGAAGGATCATGACTGCATGACTTTCTGTAGATCGTGCAAAATAAACGAGCATTTCTGTATTATTGCCCTCTCACTGTGTTCATTCTAATTGCAACTGCCCGGAGACTGGCCGAGATATAAACCACAGTCGGTGATTGGCTGCAAGGATGATCACGCGACTTGCGTATCTGTCCCGCGTAAAAAGGGAGTGCAGTTGGCTGTGTATATCAACGCAACACTTATGTCTAATTTTTATTTTTTTCTCAAAGGAATGAACAAAACGCAGGCTCACGATGGCACAAAATCGTCTCACCGTTAGGCCTATAATCACTAATAAGAAAAATCTGTCGATTTTATTGCCTCTTCCTGGTGTTGCGTGGGGTGGCCCCTCATATCCTGAGTCGCTTTTGGGCGTTAAAACCTATAAACCTAAACCAAACAAAACTTCTTGTTCGTGTTCGTCCGACATCGTGTTGTCTGTCCGTCCTCCTGCGTGATGTTTCTCCCCGCCTATAAGAGATCTCTCAGTGCTGGACAAAATAAAAACGCGGTGTTTGTAACGTCCTTTCAAATGTGCTGTCGGTGATGGCACATAAAAATATTGTAAACACAGATCAAGGTTACTTCGCTAAAGCTTTGTTTTACATCGTCTTACACGACCTGGAGGATACGAATTTGAATTATTAATGAGAGACGACCGTCTCTTGAATTAAAAGGTTGAAAGAGACTAGGAAAGAACACTTTACGTTAATGCAGATAAAACAGCGCTCACATAAAAGCCGGGAGGAGGGGGGGGGGGAGAAGGTGAATGCATGACAGACCTAGAAAGAGGAAACGGCAAACGACGTCGTTTACATCTGGCATGTGCCTTCAACGAGACCTGATTTCCATTGCAATAAGTGCGTTCAGTGACAATATGCGCGTATTAAGTGCTTGTATTTCGCAACAGTTGTCTGCGTAGAAATGTCACCTCCTGACCGGCCGCGTGCTACGCATTCTGCGTCTTTTTTTCCAACTCTCGCGAAAGGGAAGCGCCAAAACGCCTTCCCGGAGGCGGCATCTGTTCTGTTTATTTTTTCATCGCCTGGAAGAGCTGCGGCCGGACAGGGGAGGAGCCGTCTGCACGTCCGGCACACGAAATAAAACGCGTCGAACTTTCCGGTTAGTCGGTTCAGTTTTCCGAGACGTGATTTCCATTGCAATAAGTGCGTTCAGTGACAATATGCGCGTACTAAGTGCTTGTATTTCGCAACAGTTGTCTGCGTAGAAATGTCACCTCCTGACCGGCCGCGTGCTACGCATTCTGCGTCTTTTTTTCTAACTCTCGCGAAAGGGAAGCGCCAAAACGCCTTCCCGGTGGCGGCATCTGTTCTGTTTATTTTTTCATCGTCTGGAAGAGCTGCGGCCGGACAGGGGAGGAGCCGTCTGCACGTCCGGCACACGAAATAAAACGGTCGAACTTTCCGGTTAGTCCGTTCAGTTTTCCGAGATGTGATTTCCATTGCAATAAGTGCGTTCAGTGACAATATGCGCGTATTAAGTGCTTGTATTTCGCAACAGTTGTCTGCGTAGAAATGTCACCTCCTGACCTGCCGCGTGCTACGCATTCTGCGTCTTTTTTTCCAACTCTCGCGAAAGGGAAGCGCCAAAACGCCTTTCCGGAGGCGGCATCTGTTCTGTTTATTTTTTCATCGTCTGGAAGAGCTGCGGCCGGACAGGGGAGGAGCCGTCTGCACGTCCGGCACACGAAATAAAACGCGTCGAACTTTCCGGTTAGTGGGTTCAGTTTCCCGGTGTCACAAAACACACCACAATGAAGAACTCAGCCATCCTACTGGCTGTGTTTCTGCTCTCAGCAGGTGAGTCGCGAGTTGTTTTTCAATCTTGAAAGTAAAATAGTTGCAGGCAACATTTTCCATGTAGTAAACGCATGCCCAATGTCTAACTACTCTTTCTGAGAGTACTGCACCCACCTATTCTATAAGCTCCGCATTGAATAGGGGTAGCAGCACGCTCCCTCATTGGGCAGGAGTTCTGGTCAAGCAGGGTGCCCTAGAAAAACGAAAATCTCAGGGAATGTACTGACTGACACGCGAAACTTTTTATAGGAACTCGGAAATGTTATCTGATGGCTACCTCTAATAAATTTTACTTTTGACTAGGCTAGGTGAATAGGTTTTAATTGGTCACGATCACTCTCATAGTGCAATTTCTGCTGCTGCTAGAAGCACTTCAAGAAATGCTGACCTTCCAGTGGGAAGTTACTTAAAGATTGCCGCAGCATCAGTTGATAAACATGTTAATTATGCAGAGAAAATGCAAATATAAGCGCTCTGCACCTCCAAAAAATGCTCTTAGGAAAGAAGTAAGTGAAGTGACCTATTCTTATGCATGCAACACACGCCTGCATTGCGTGGTATGTTAATAACTGCGCGTAGCGAGGTGAAAGTTTTAAATGGTGCTTAACTGAGCTAGTTGTTTCATACTTCATGGTGATTCCAGCAGTATTGGTATAAGGAGGACAAAGAAACGAACGAAAAAACAGACGTGAACCAACTGTTCGTTCCTTTCCTTTTGTCTTCGTGCAACCAATTTTGCTTTGAACAGATGAAGAGTTATTTTTATATCCCCTGGAAAATATTGCTTGGTATTTTCATCCCCTGAAGTCAGCCAACGACCAAGCACTAATTTAGGGGTAGCAGCCACAGAAGAACACAGTGCAGGCGTATGACACACGTGAAGACCGCAGAGAAACCTTGCATCTTTTGCCAACCGAGGTGTCAGTACCCTCTTCAACGACGTACCGGCTAGTAGCGCAACGACGCACCCTTTTGCTGTTGTACTCCCTGCCAAAGCAGCGGCGAAGAGGACACTGGACTCCTTATCAGCTGCTAGCGAGACATAGGAGACCTGCCCTCTACCCGTGCTCTTCGACGCTACTATATTTATTATATGAGAACAAGTTAGTTAGGTTTGGTGTGATTTATTGCCCAAGGCGCGCTCCTTAACTTGGTGGTGATAGGGCCCACATGTCAAACATTGGGACATGGCGGTGTCTTTTCCAGAAATGGCGTTGTTTGAAATATTCCGCGCTGACTGGAGGCTTCCAGCACGACAGCTGTTCGTCCCAGTCGTAAGCAAGAAATAAGTATTTTCTTCGAAATCTTATGGCCTGTTTGTATACGAATTGTGATCTGGAGGTAAGCCTACTGGTGTTTCCTAGCGGCGGGCTTACGCAACTAATTGCTTGCTTGGTCATGAATTCATCTCGGGAAAACGATCTATTTAGTTTAAAAGGAATGAGCTAATCATTCATATTCTTTTACACGTTTAATATTACGAATCACCGTCATGATGCGGTTAATTCAGAAGGAATATTTGACGCAGGTGTTTATAGTTTTTTGTAACGAAAACCAGCGTGCATGTTTTTCATTATTTACTGCAGAGAGCGACTTTGCGCTCTGAAAACAAGAAACAAAAACTGGCGACTTCTAACCTTATCATCAATATAGACTTTCTGCATTTTTGCAAAACCTGCGCGCGAACTAAAACGCAAAAAAATGTGACAAAGGATATGATGTGATATATGCTGGCAGATAATACAGGAAGAAAATTAGTCGTATTAACGCAAGATCCTAGACGAGGAGCAAATATGGAAAGCTTCGACTCTACGAGAGCATTCTACACAGTCCTCTTTAAAGCAATCGAGCAGCGCAGAAATGTGGGCATAAATCTATCGCAGTGATGGTGGCAGAAGCCCAGCGCATTCCTGGAGTCGGAAGCGGGCGCCTGTGCGGTGTAAGTACATTATTAACAGTATTTATTTGATACAATGACCTGCTTTGTAACACCGTTTGGCGACTGTGTCTAATGGGTTGAATGTGATGTTTCACAGAGCGGAAGTCTTAGGGCAAATTTTTTGCTGCGGTTTGCGTAGTTCAGTAAACGTATCAACGCTCTAACTTCATTATTCATTGAAGAATAAAAGAGAGCAGTCAGTAAAAGCCAATCTGCAACATTTTACTATGCCATTTCGCATTGCTTCTGTGTAGTTTCATAGTTAGAAAAGGCGTCGAGATCTTTCAGAAGTTGGCGGTTGACCTTTGCACGCAGTAAATTTTCCTCGGAGTGAAGACGAATTGCGCTCTATAACACCCATGGACGCAATGCAGTGGAGTACAAGTTGGTATTTTCATTAATGAGATAATATAGGAAATTAACCGATTCGCGAGATTTTTACGTGCAAATTAGGATTTAAAGCAATCATACTGCGACTGCCGTCGAAGGCACATACAGAGAAAACGACCCACCAGGCACACGACAAAAATTCACAGGATGGCTACCCCTGCGCAACGTGAGATTAAAGGTGAGCTGGAAAATATTTTTAGCCATATATTAATAGAAATGTATATGGGGAAAATATGCATACATTCACAATTATACACAACTCTTATTGCGACATCTGTAGTAGTATCATTCCGAAAAACAGCGACTTCGGCGTGTGAGAGCAAATCTATGAAGCCTCCATCTGTGTGCGAGAGCAAAGGAATGAAGCCTCCAACCTTTCAGAAGCGCCCAAACTACAGAGGACCATGAGACGCGCCGACTACTCATCCCTACACCTAGCTCACTCTACACCCACCTCCTCTCTCCAGGTCATTCCTGTGTCGGCATAGTGTCGGCGAGAAGCGCCACCCTGCCCTCACCTCTCCACAGCAATTCCGCCTTCCAGAAGCTCATGAGAGGAGTCTTCCAAACAACCGAACATTAGCGTCAATTCTCCACGCAAATACAGCCTACTGAAGTTGCCCACCCGTCTCCGCCTCATATATTATGCGCCACCTCCACCCACCTCAACATTCAGGTGTCTCCAACAAATATAAGTCTATAAGAGGAGCCAATAATCCGCTCTTGGCATTTAAATGCGTAATAGCCCAGTGACTTCCACCTTCGTTTTCTTGTCGTGCAGAACGTTTGGTCGCAATTTCATGTTGTTTTCTGCCAGACGGAATGTCAGAGCTGATGTTGGCAGCAAATGTTGGCGTATTTAATTGAACTTATATTAGGGTTTGTTTGAGATAACTGCATTTGTCAATTACCGGAACTAACAGCGCCGGAATTTTACAGCGATAGCTGTTGAGCACCCGTCCCCTTTTTTCTCGTCGCCGTCGCCGTCGGCGTAACCGGACAACCTGTGTCGCATAAGCCTACGGTTGGCTCTGTTTGGAACACCCGCCTGCCAGTGCAGGGGTGCATCATGCGACCGCTACACCAGTGGCCGAATTTTTATCATTTCAACAATAGTTGGGTTAACTTTATTAGAAAGCGTAATTAGAAAATCTCGCATGACATTTCGCACTGATTGGCGAGATGAAGGTTCCACACGCACGCAACTATTTATCGTTCTAGAACTAAAAATGATGAAAATGTATGTTGTGATGAATGCAATCATCTCTTTTGTTTTGCAGTATCAAACATGTCGCCGATCAGAACGGTGTGTCGAGGTGCCTGTGAAGTGCCCCAAGACTCCATGCCCACGAAGTCTTAGATGTAAGTCTGACAATAAAACTACAAGAGAGTATAATTTTCAACAATTTGTTCAGTGCAAGCTGATGAGTAGGCTTGTCTCGCATAGTAACGTAGTTGTGAAGAATGCTTGCGATGGTTCAATTGCCACGTCAGAGGGAACTAAAATTGTTGCAAGTGTCATAACTTCTCTCGGCTCGAACTTAATGAAGGCAAGAGGTATTTGCCTGAGAAGTTTTTCAATTCCACAGTTAATTAAAACAAGATTGCTGAATGAAATACCCGGAAAATATCCTGGTTGGAAGGGCAGTTAGAGTTGTTAGCAAACAGTGCACCCGAAACGAGTCGCTCTTTAAAAGGCGAGCGACAGGTGGCATTGTGTCTTCCCATAGTTTTGAAGCGATAACATTAGAAGCTGCAGAGGGCGAAACTGTGTCATCGGTGATAAGATTCGCCCATTGGCTCGAGGGAAGTGACGTTAGCTGAGCGACATAGACGTCACGTAAGCTCCGGTAAGGGCATCAACAACTGCACATACAGCTAACGTAGCATTCCCGACACACAATAGAAAGAGGAGAAGAGCTCAGAAATCGTGTTTTTTTTTAGAAAACTGGACTGGGCATTCTGCAAAATAAATTTCTGCTGACAAATATTTTAGTTGTGGGCATACTTGGGCGATTTCTTTGCGCTAGACCATCATCATTTGTCCTGCCTGTCGTGCATCGTAGTTTTTGGAGTTTTACGCATGCTGGCAGGTGCTGTATACTAAATCGTAATACACTGCGAAGGTTGCGACATGCATCTTTTCTAGCCATGAAAAATGTTCACGTGTTTACTAAATCGGTATGCTAAAACAGATATATATCTTTTATGGTCCTGAACAACTTGGACAAGAGTTTATTGATAAAATGTGGTATTTTTAGGGCTCTGCCTTAAGCTAAAAGCGACGACTGAAAAAGGAATGTGCCAGGAACGGCTTCTTAAAGACGTTCAAAAAAACTTGGCGGAAGGCTGTGCAGTAGGCCTCGTTAAGAATTTTTATACGCGACCAACTTTAAAATAGCATTTCTGTCACTATTTACATTTTCGTGTGATATAGTGAGCTAAATCAATTGCATCTGATTGAAAGCGTTATGTAAAAAACTTTTCCAGGAAGCAAAAAACTGTAACACCAGTGCTTACAGTTTTGTTTTTAAGTAACTAATAAAGAAATTTCTATGATCCTAGCACGAGTGAAGTACACGTTTTGAAACACAACTCGAACAACCGTTATTTATGTCGCTTTATTTATAGGCTAAAAATATGTCATAATAAAAGAAAACACATTTATTTTTGCGTAGCATTAGTATGTTTCGGTTCCTTCATTGAAACTTTTCACGTTTCATGTAGAAAGATATTGAAAACGGCCTGATATTTTTCGGTTTGTTTTCTTGAGCAGAAGCCGGAATAAGAGAGAAACAAATTTAGTCCTGTGTTAGCCTACTATCCTCACTTATGCAGGGGCTCGTATGTTTTTTGCAATAACACATGAGCCACATGGACAGATTAGAAACGTGCTCATGAAATAACTACTAAAAATTGCATAGACGACCAAACAGTCAGAAAAGGGTATTTGTTCGTTGCCGCCTTCACAATGACTGATGCTCTGATGCTCCGTTGCGCGTCTGCCGGTTCAAATCCTTCGCGGATAAGTGAAATAATAATGCGTGCCTTGTTTTTCTGTTTTCGTTGTATATATCCTTATTATCCATGATGACAATGCATATTTTAACGGGAAATTTACATAAGTTAGACGTAAACGTGGACTTTAATAACAATACCATAGCCCTTTTGCAATAGAGATATCTTGATTACATCACACCGAGAATTCTTTACAGTAGCTAAAGCAAAGGAGAAGAAGAAGCCTAACACCGAATAACGACGTTTAGTTGATATTAATAATGAAAAGTACTAGCGAAAAATTTAGCGAATATAATGTTTTCTACTGCTCGTTTCTGACAACATTTCTTTTCTTTTTTTCAGGTTTGTGAACATCCAGAGCAAGCACGAAAATATATTCTTTCCGGCGTTCCGGTGGACTGCTTAGAAAGACGCGTTTACAGCGAATGCTTTAGCACCACATCTGTATGAACCCCTTTATGTTCGGATATGCATTCTTTCAATTGTAAAAACAAAGTGGAGCGCTTTGATATATATTATTGTGCTCTTTGACATGTGCTCTTTGAGAGTGTAAGTTGTAGAACAAATCATTGAAGGATAATGAGGAACATGCGAATTATGTAAAACAGTGAAATCACGAGTTTTAACTCTCAGAGCTAAAATACAACGCCTGGAATTCTAATAAAATGAAATGCGCGTTTCTTCGAAAAAGTTGCGAAACATGTTTGTTTATCTAATAGGCATTTACTTGAACAAATGTATCAGATCTCTTACCAGATAGCAGACCACTATACCCGTACGGCGACAACAGAATAAGGTGAGCCTTCTAAAACACACAAGCTAATTTACAGGGACAAAAATTATAACTTGGTTTCATTCATCAGGAAACAGATAAAAACTGGGGTACCTGTATTGAGAGCGCTTCGCATACCGTGCCGGAACTAATCACGTCAATTTCTAAGCAGTACTTCCTTACGTGGGCAGAACCACACACGCCACTGCTTTGTGCACGTTACTTAAGTCGTTACTGGTTATCTTCCGATAATGGAGACTTTCAAGATGTCTGGCAAGGCACCTATCGTTTGCAGTACCATACCGTACTCCTTCGGATTGAGTAAGTTCGCCCTTTTGAGCAGATTGCCACGAACGGTGTGAGCAGTCCACAAGTGCGCGCGCTCTTGGAAATGAGCAGCCCGGCGCATGCTCTCTGTCTCGGTCTTTATCTATTTACGCAGCTGTTCGTCCTGTTCAGGGAAAGCGCGGACTTTCGGGGACCTCTATTCATTCATTCATTCATTCATTCATTCATTCATTCATTCATTCATTCATTCATTCATTCATTCATTCATTCATTCATTCATTCATTCATTCATTCATTCATTCATTCAAAACGCAAAACACACTTTACTCGGTTTACGCAGTAATGGCAGCATGCGCACAAACATGCGCGCTAAATCACTGCGCAAAGCTAAAGGGAGAGTGTTCTATAGGGAAGCACCTCGTTTCACTGATTTCCCTCGTATCTCTGCCTATACTCCACACACGTGGCCCTCTCATATCTTCTTGCTGTCTCTGCTAACGGAGCTCACGGGATCGCTCTGTCATCAGGCAATGTCATCAGCGAATCGCAGATTATTTAGGTATTTTCGATAAATTCATAACCCCAACTGTTCCCAATTAAAGCCTCTGAATACCTCCTGTAAACAGGCGGTGAATAGCGTTGGCTAGATTCGTTCTGCTGCCTGACACCCTTCCTTATTGGAATGTTGTTGCTGGCTTTACAGAGGAGTATGGTAGCTGTGCAGCTGTTATAGATATCTTCCATAATTTTACATAAGGCTGTTCTACACCCTTAATCCGCTATGCCTGTATGACTGCTGAGGTTTTCACCGAGTAAAATGCTTTCTCGTGATCAATAAAAGCTATATATAGGGTTTGGTTATGTTGTGCCAATTTCTCTATTGCCTGAATGATAGTGTTAATATGGTCTATTGTGGAATATTCTTTACGAAAGCCTGCCTGATCATTTGGTTGATTGAACTCTATTTGCGATTACCTTAGTAAATACCTTGTAGTAAAGTGACAACGCGCTGATCGATCTAAAATTTTTGAAGTCCTTGACGTCTCCTCTGTTATTCATTAAGATTGTGTTAACGTTCTTCCAAGTTCCTGGTACTTTTGACGTCAAAAGGCATTGCGTATGCAGCGTGGTCAGTTCTTATCGCACAATCTCCCCTCCGTTATTCAACAGGTCTGCCTTTATTAGATCGTCCCCAGCAGTTTTCAAACATCTTTGCATTGCTCTCAAGGCTTTCTTTTCTTCGTGTTTTGTTACTGGCGGGATGTCAGATTGCTGTGTGACATTGCCTGTCTCATTTGCGTCCCGATTACATTGTCTACTCTATAAATTTATGTAGAGCTCTTCGTCTGCTTTAACTATCTTATCCATATTGCTAACGAAATTGCACTCTTTGTCTCTTAACGCATGCAACAGATTCTTGCATACGCCTAGTTTCCTCTCCACCGCCTTTAGCATACCTTCGTTCTTAGAGCTTGCTCGATTCTATTCATATTAAACTTTGTTATGTCAGTGACCTCTATCATCATAATCATCGTTATCCGCTTACTGATTAACAGTTCTATACCGTCTGCTGGGTTTGATGCTTTATTGCCAGTCCTCATATTTCAAGGGCACCACTGCAATCCAGAGGTACAGAGTGGATCAATTTTCTGGTCATTGCGATCATTCCAGCCAAGCAGAGCGGAGACGTTTTTTGAGGCGCGACGGTTGCGACGGTTGAGGCGCGACGGTTGCAGATAAATGACATTGAATGATGGACGAACTCTTCGCTAGCTAAGCCGGAGTATTCCTTAGCGCTCCTTAAAAAAGCTCTGGATTACAAAGATTTATTGCGAGTACATTAAGCATGAAGCGTCCGTCATCAATTAGCGTTAAACTGTACACGTCTCAGGTAAACCTATCCCGTTTTGCTGTGATAAGAAGGCCACCACCGCCGTACTGGCCTTGTGGTTCGGCTGCTAGCGACGGTTGGTTCGAAACCCACAGCCGGCACCCACCGGTAAAATTGCGTACAGGCATCCCTAGGGCAAGCGCCTGGCTTCCTGAGCGGTGTGTGCTCGAAGGATGCTCCGTAAAACGCGCTGCGCCCTTTCGGGGGTAAATCCAGATTCGAACACCTCAGCCTGTTAAGAGTCCTCCTGTTATCGTGTTTAGACGGGGTTCGCTTTGGGAATTCAAGTTCCTCCGCTTTGACCAGTATGTCCCAACAAACCTGAAGGATATACTGTCACTACTGTGAGAGAATATTTGAAAGAGAAGCTTGAGAAATATATCAACCTTCATTTGCGTTCTGAGTAATTTAATATTGTGGTCGTTATAGCAGGAATTGAACATATACCAGTATCTGTATGTATACATTAGGAGGCTGCGGCGATGGCCGAAGGTTTCATACATAGAGAATTGAAGACGCCCTGTTTGCGCTTGGGGTGATCCGAATGTCGCCTAAGCCAGAAGTATTTTTTTTTCAAGATGGATTTTCTTCGGACCTAGCATTTCAAAAATCATTGGGAATGTTTGTAGGCGATGTACACATGACGTTTCTGAAATTATACGCTAAAAGCATTTGCGTGCTTAATATGTGGCCGTCGAGGTTTACACCGAGTAAAACAAAAACGTCACGGCGTAGCGAAGGTAGAGGTAGGATGCCATGCTGTTATTCAACCGCAGAATCAAAGACGTTGCTTAGTATGGACTCTAAAGCTTAAGCTAATTACAGTGTTAGTGCGGTGAACCAGATCTCAAACGATTGATGGGTGCTAAACAAACTGCATTCTTGGCCAGCCTATGTCAAGGAACTCTATGAGCGCGGCGAGTGAGCAGTTTATCGCTCTGAGTCCATAGTAAGAAAGCAATTTTCAAGATCTTACAGCTCCTTAGAGAGACGATTTTTGTCACTTCAAGGAACTTCACATTCAAGCAGGTATTACCTTCAAGGTTCCTAAATGTAGAAGACATTAAGTAGCCTTTAAGAGGAAATAGCGATTGTGCGTTGGGGGGGGGCAGCAGCTGACGATGATGACGAAGGTGTATTACTTCAGACGGTGCTGTGCCACTCAATATTCCCAGAGTTAAGAACATTTAGAAATGGGCAGCTAAGGGTGCTGGAGGCACGAAACGGTGCAATGCAGAACCATCGTGCAGATTATTCCTGTACTCTTCGCGCATGAAAGGCACGACGGGATGGGTCAGCCACCGGAGCGGGCCGTCATTGCCGACTTCTTTATTATAACATCAGGCAAGATTGTCTTTATCAAAAAAAAAACAGCTGTAAAAGAACGTACAATAAGTTATAAGTCGACAGTGACATCCTGAAGATACATTAAGCGGTGTTCATGCACTTGGCGTCGGAAATATGGAAAGATATCCGGGATGAAGAAGCCGCTGTCAAGAGACTTCTTTCAGCAGCCTTCGACATATTTCATGAGGCATACTTTCACACCGTCAGAGAGGGGCTCACCATCCTGACATACAGCCTTCCGCTGCATGTGCTCAACTTGCCTAGTAACGGGCTGGTTCCAGTTTCCACGCAGTCGTGCCGAGCTGCCTTCCTACCGTGTTGCATTGGTGTAAGGTAAAGGTAAGTAGGCTTTCCCGGACACAGAACTTTATACCTTATTTTTATCTTTGCAACGATGTAAAGATTCTCGAGCGGACATCGGAAGCACCGCCTCAACGTCCGGTGTGGGAAATAAAAAGACTGTGCCGCATCGCTAGTTTGCATTTCATTCTTGTCACAACAATGAAGCACTTCGCGATCGTCCTTGCAGTGTTTCTGCTGTCCACAGGTAAGTCAAGAGCACTGCACCTATAGAAGCTAGCAAGTGTTATGTTATGCTATGTTATGTTGTGTTATGTTAGTTACGTTACGCTGGCCTTTTCTGTTAAATCATTTACTACAAGAGCAGAACTGCTGCCGTCCGTTATGGTCATTAGGCATACTGTTACAGCCATTTTTCTATAATTTGTAAGGAAAAAAAGCGTAAAAATAGCTGTAATTATAAAGAGCCTTCGTTTGTCAGGAGATTGCAATTTTTAAAAAGTATTTGCTTTTAACGTCTCACCAATTAGCAGCACCAAAATTTCATGTTGCCTAAGGTAAGGAAATTTGTGTCATTAAAACAATATCGATTACAAGACGTTCATGTAAAACAGGCAAAATATATAGCATGATATTTTACTTATTTAATTAATTAATAAACTTTACAGGCCCCATTGAGTGCGTCGCTTTGAAAGTGAAGGAAAATTATTTTCTGTCTCCTGTTTTTAAGCAGACATACCTGTCGAAAAAACACAATTTACTGGCTCTCAGGGCAGGAGGTTGCATTTATTTGGACTGCTTGAAACTATGATAAAAAAAGAGTTCCCTACCCGCAGTGGTGCTGACGGAGGCGCAAGAATGGTCAGAAAGGAAATTTGCTACACTAGGAAAGGTGCTGCGACGGATCCGGCTTCTGCAAACCGGTGGTGGTGCTCGACACCGTTGCGGCGTAAGTCTGGGGAGAAACAATACGCGGTGTTTGGAGATGCAAAAAATGGCGCAGGCATTTATATATGCTAAAAATACTACCGCATAAATAGGAGAAGAAAATGCTACAGCGTATGCGATTGCGGTCTTAACGCTGTGTGCTGCAGAGTTGTGTAATCATTCAGTTCCTTAGGCTAGCACCAAATTAACTAACCTAGTTAACCCAATTAAGGTTACAACCCCTAACACGCCCCACTCACACTTATCCGATGTTACTTAATGTGCTGCTCAGGTCACATACATGCAGAGATCGGTATTCTTAAGCTACGTCATCGACTTAACAGCACGATTACAAAATTTCAACTTTTAGATGTTGACTTTAACTTTAGTGCACATCCCGTGTTATAAACACAGGTCGCGTTAAAACTGGAAAGGGATTGTTACAGCTCCGAATCAAGGATTAAAAAATGCCGCACTGCATTCGAGCTCGGGCAACGTTGAAACGCATGTTCCTAATAACTACTTATAGGATGGCATTGCAGCTTTCTTAAAAAAATTTTCTTCTCAGAAATATCTTAGCGCCCACTTAATCATTGTGAGCAGGAGCTCAACATAAACAATTTTAGCTCCGCTCTCCCTTTAAGCCCGATACGGCTGGTTTTATTGTGTATGTCGGTACATATAACAAGAATTGGAAATAGCACTCTTACTTTAACTCAATTCTTGGTGCTATTCAAGAAAAAATAATGTAAAGGCATGAAGACATGAATCGCTGTGCTATTGTCATCTCAAAATTAAATAAATTTCCTCCAAAGAGAAGTAGAATTGCCGCCCATGACGATATATTAAATGTTACTTACAAATCGATGAAGCAGTGAAAACCTGACATCTGCCTTTTGAGAGTACCGGAGGATCATTTCATACCATAAGAAATGATGAAGCAATGCATAAAACAAAATGCAGCTACTTGAAATCCAGTCACTATAGTTCCAAAAGCAACTATCCAAACGTTTTACAGCCTCTCTGACAACGTTCACATCCTAGCTAAAAAAGAAGGGCACCTTCCCGAACAATATGAAAGTCCTTTGTCAAATGTTTGGAACTCAAGAGGTTTGCTTTCGTGTCACACTATGTGCTTCGTAATCCAAGCATAGTATTCCAAATAGCACGAAGGTAGGTGTACTGCTGTTAGCACACTCTCCAATAGCTACCACATCTATAAAGGCTACAGGAGCCCCAGTAAAGGGGTTACAAGCAAACTCCTGCCCTGTGAACTTTTGAGAAAGGCTGTAAATATAGTCAAGACTAGCACCGGTAGCAGTGCAACTGCAGGTGGTCTCTACGTTCAGTTTTGACATAACAAAAACTGTCTTTCAAAATTCTATGACTTCAGAACATTGGGGCCCCGATAGTGCGAGGGTGAGCTTAGCAATCTAGTTTTTTTGGCGCGCTTTCTTTCGTGCATGTGAGTATTCGTCAGCACCATACCTTTTTTTACAGGACCAATTCTGTCGCCCTGGTCAACGCTGTGCTAGGCTCCCATTAACATGCTTTAGACGTCCCTGCACTTCGCGTTCTCGATGTGAGTATCTGAAAGCAAAACGGAGTTAATGATACGGGAAGTGTAACTTAGTGAAATTAAGTCAAACGCGAACGCATTTTCAACCCTCACCTTCTTTTTCACACCGTCCTGCTAATTAAGGCCATAAATATCAGTAGATGATCGAGGAGCTACGAATGCAAAGCGCAATAACAGGATTAAAATAAACATAAAGAAAACAAAGCTATGATTGAATATCTTAAGAAAGTTGCAGAAGTTTTCAATAGGCGGTGAGAAAATGGTAACAGTTAGAAAGTACTGTCATCATAAAGAATTGGCTATACACGAGCAACACGAAAGAAAAAAAGATGAATATCTGAGTTGATTTCGATATGGATGCAATGATCGTTTTTTAGAGGCAAAGCATCAGCCTCAAGTGCAAGAGGACTTCGGTCCGAATTCCTGCGCGGCGCGAGTTTCAACCAGATAAAATAAAATCATAGTGTGGACGGAACTGATAAATCAGGCTTGGGTTGAAGCCTGGTGCCAGCCACCAGAGCGACAACACACCCTCTCACCATTCGCAACACCGTGAAGTTAAGATTACCTTATCGAGACCTCCTTGAATACGCTTGCAGTCAGGTAAATATTTCGCAGCCTTGCATAAGGCGAAGCGGTCTGCAGAAATAGCCATTTTAGAGAACAGGAAGGGGGGGGGGGCAGGTAATTAACAGAAAACAGAAACAAAGAGCACTACGGGGGCCAATAAGCTTCCTAGGGGAACGCCGGAGCCAACAAAGAAATTTAAGAATTTGCAGCAGTCTATTCTAACCGATGCATAGATGCCCAGCAAAAAAAAATTCTATCTCACTGATAGCAAATCGATTTTTTTAGACGGCTTTAAGTTTAGGCACAAGCTAGAATGAGGTGTCATATGGAATGCTTTCTTACCATTAATAAATAAAGCATCAGTAGGCTTTAGAGGCGTGCAAATTAGAATGAGTGTCACTAATACTTCAAAAAATTTGGTTCATAACGTGTCCAACATTCTCGGACAAGCATTTTCAATATTGGAATTTTGTAACACAATATTATAGAAGTATTTAAGGTAATGGTTCATTCTTCCAATGCGCAGCAGAATTGTTTAATGTTTAAAACCAATTAGGAACATTATTGACGATAGTACAAACGTTAATATAAAAAGTGCAAGCCTGTTGACAGATAAACTGAGGGTATGTTGAATATCATAATTAGGTCGTACAGTATATAAAAAATCATAAGGAAGTAATTACTCATTGACGTCCACCCGAGCGTAGCCATACGGCTGCAAAGGAAAGCTGCAATTTCTCAAGCCATACTTCACCTTGGGGGATTCCCCTAAACATTTGACCTATATGAAAAAATAGCGTTCATAAACTCCTCGTTACAAAATGTTTGCCCACAATTGTTGTCTGTCATTCTTCCGGAATCAATGCTAGTTTAGGAAGGTCACATGTTTATAATAGTAATCACCATCTTCATCACTCCGACTGCGCCGCCCAGTGCAGGGCAAAGGCCTCCTTCATGTCTCTCCAGTTTACCTTGTCATTTGACAACTGCGGCCACCCTATTCCCCGTAAACTTCTTGATCTCATCCGCCCACCTAATTTTTGCCGCCCCCCAACACGCCTGCCTTCTCTTGGGATCCACTCCGTTACCTCTAAGGACCGGCGGTCATCTTACCTCCGCATATTACATGCCCTGCCCAAGCCTATTTCTTCTTGAATTCGGCTAGAGTGTTATTAACCCGTCGTTGATACCGGCCCCACTCCGGTCTCTTCCTGTCTCTTAACGTGACACCTATCATTTTTCGTTGCGTAGCTAGCTACGCTGTCCTTAATTTAAGTTGAATCATTTACGTTAGCCTTCATGTGTCTACCCCGTAGGTGAATATCGTCCGATGCAATTGATATTTACTTTTTTCTTGAGGGGATGTTTGACAAACTGCCATTCATGATCAGCGAGAACCTGCCAAATGCGCTCCACCCCATTCTCATTCTTGTAATTATTTCGCTTTCGTGATTCAAACCTGCAGTCACCGCCTGACGTAAGTAGACGCCGTCCCTTACAACTTCCAGCACCTCGCTACTGACTGTAAACGGCTTTTTTCTTCCGAAGCTGTTGAACATTACTTTAGGTTTCTGCGTTTCAATTTTGAGAACCACAGTACTACTCTGCCTGTCTAACTCATTGATCGTATAATGCAGTTCATCAATCTTTTTCATATTATTTACAGTAGATAATTTGCTCTGAAACCTTACTAATATTTGTTAGAGAGATAGGGCGGTAGGCAAATATAAATAACGATTCCCACTTTTCGACACAAAACACTGGTGATTTTTCAGTCAGCTGGAAAACGCCCGTTAGTTAATGAGTGATTAAACAGTTTTGTCAATCTAAGAGTTATCGTGTTTTAGTTATGTTCAGGAACTGCACAAATGATTACTAAGGCAATGGCTTCAGGTAAGATTTAAATTGACAATGGCTTCAGGTAAGATTTAAATTGACATAGGGCGAAGAAGACGTGGGAACCGTGTGGATTAAATTTGGTCAGTGAGAAAAGTGCTGAAAATAAAATCGACCGGTTTGCAAGAGATGCAGGAATATGCCTACACAAACGTCCGCAAACGAAGGGAATGTGCTGATATAGGAAGAGCTATAGGATCTCCTGAATTTTTTAGGAGTTTTAAGAGCTTGGTAACATGCTTATCAATGCATTGGAGCTAAACTAGCTGCGTGATATGTTGTTTTATATCTTTAACACATGCCTAATATCTGCGCTTTAGGGCAGGCAGTAACCGCTGACCCGAAATACGGGAATGAAGTCACTAGGAATACAAGAATGGGGTGCACTGTATTTGGCAGGCACGGAAAGTTATCGCAGTTTGAATGTCATGGCGTATGAATTTGTTGAGGAAATTAATTTTTAACAGTTCTGCGAATAGTGACACTTACTATGTTAACCGATGCACGCGAAATGAAAATAATAACGACTTCCATTGAAAAAGCCACTGTATTAACGGCGCCGTTTTCCCGCTTGGAGACACCGAATCGAGGCGATTCCTGTACCCACTAATGTATCCAAGAACACGCACAAGTGAGCCAATTGTGCGGAATATTGTCGTTGGAAAAAACACTGCTAAATTGTACCTTTCATTTCGTTTTTTTTTCTGGTGTGGAGAAATGGGAAGACGATGGTGTCTACCTCAGAAAACTCGTTCAATAAATTACAACCATTTGTACACGAGTTACCGGCTGTCGCTTAGTTCGCACAGCATTGAAATTTAAAATTACTTCTACTTTTTATTTGGCACCTCCAGTTGACGCATTCGTTCACCACATTCGGTTAGATGCAGCTCATACGCTTAAGGAATTGTATTTGCTGACCCTGAAATGTGTGCATGTGAATGTTTGTGACAGAGTGACGTGAACGTCTTAAATGAAAGTCGCAGATATGATGTTGAGCTGCTCGACTTTCAAGAGCATCTTCGTCGCCTTCAAAGTCTTGTTTTAGCTACTTGGAAACTCCTTGGTTAATGATGCAATGCTCGAACGTAGACCCTAGGCTTCTATTTAAGCTTAAAGAGTCTGTAGGGAAGGCAAATTTTGCAAAAAATATTTTGTGAATTGTAGATTGCATGTGCATTCGAGCTACGTACGGAGGACATTCCGTATGTTTATTGTGTTACGAGTTTTCCGCGGGCTATATTCGTATGGTGTGGAAGAGTTCAAAGCGTCAAAATTCTACACGATGTATACGGCCTTAATATTGCTTTAGCGCGATTTTATTTACTTCTGTTTGAATTGCCGTTGTGTCTTTCTAAAAATTTTTTGTTGGATTAAGCATGGAAAGCCTTTGTAACGTTCGCCACCATTCCTAGGCGAAGTGCATTTTTTAAAAGTATTTTTTCCGTTCACCAGCAACCATAAATGGCATTTTTTCCTTTTATTATTGAAAAGTATTGCCGTTTTCATCCGCATTTCTGACTTACAGTTGATTTGTGCCTGTGTACGTCATAACGCCCAGATGTTCTTTGCTATTTGCAGGTATATAAACCAAAGCCCGAATCCAGCGATTGCTTCTCATCATGGATTCCAGCCGTTGTAGCTCTTGCTCAGAAATTAATGCAATGCCCGAAGGACCATAAAAGGCTTGAGTTTCATGAACATTCCAAATATTTGGCAAATATGCTTAACGTGTTATTCGTGATCACCAGAAATAAAACCAGCATGTTTTCCTTTTTTCCCCATTCTATTCTGGTCGTATATGTGGAAGGGAAAGGGAAGGATGGAGCAATATTGCAATCGCAACTGCCTGGACCTACCAGTGAAGACAAACATCAGCAGATAATGGGCTGCAAAATTGAATATGCGGCTATCCGGCAGCCCATATTACCCACGCAAACAGCGGCAGTAGCTGGTTCCTCATCGCAACGTTCCACCTGTGCCTTATTTGGGAACTTTTTCATCTTTTAAGTATCACCCAGGATGACATAAAATTCCCTCATAGCCAGAGTCATCAATACGAATATGAATAGCCGCGAACCCACAATTTGGAAACCCACGTCTGGGTTGCACAGGTTCAAAAAAGGTGTTAATGCTTAATGCTAACACTGCGTTCGAAACCTCTAGCCTGCATGCAGTGAAATCGAGGCAACGCGTAAACGAGATAAGAGAGCGAGAGCTAACCATACAGCAGCATTTTTGGTATTGAGTGTGCAGAAGATGCAATGAATAATTTAGAGTCCTAATGATGTCGCATGAGTGTAAGCTTTAAAGGCGCTTCAAAGTATATTTCACCAGCCTGAGAATACCGCCTCTTACTGCGAGGCTATGGTGCTCGATCTAATTTCGTTCCATGACTATACAACAAACTTCTGCTACGAAATTATTTGTTGCCTCTGTCAAAAGAAGAACAGCGCTTTGTTCTCTCAATATCGCGATTTCTAAGGCAGCATTAGACGAGCAGCCAGTGCGTGGAATGTCTGTATCTTGGATGTTATCGTAGCTTCTATGGCTGGTGAGCTCGTCCCAGGGAGGCTTTTCTTAATGGGCGCCATTTGTATACGTGAAAATACTTCTTATATGATGTTAGCTTCAAATAATGAGGCAGCTTTGTCGCTTCATATAATAACCTTCCCACCTCTTGGGCTGCCTCGTGCACCCATGTAGGGATGGAAAATAAACCATGTAAAACACAGCAATTGAGTTTCACATGTGTGCCTGGCTGGCACCTTGTAAACTCTGAATAAACAATTAAGCTCAAGAAAAAACAACAAGCCCTACCGATTATCAGAGGCTTAGTCCTTGTCAGTGCACCAAAAAATGTTTATAACTATGAATCATGGCCTGTACATAACAGAATTTTTTATGCGGGCTGGGCTCTCCTGAAATTTTTTTCGCTCCATGTGATGCCGGGTGTTGTGTTCGAATTGGCACGGTTAATGTCGTCGATCCCTATTACAAGTTCAAACAGAATTCTAACTCCTCGTAAACAAATTCATCTATCGGACTCCCTGTTGAAACATTATGATAAGCTAGCTTTACAGGGGTTCCGCAGAAAGTGACCCAAAGATGGCCGCTTCAGAGACGTCAGAACGTGCTTGCTTAGCGGTTCATTGTGCGCAATGGACTACTCCGGGCTAGGGGATGCGCGCCCCGAACGTCCAGCACCAGAAACAAAGGCTGCCCGGCTCATACTTAAGACAACGATACATTTGGTATAAGGAAATCAAAAAGGGACAGCTTCGCCGTTCTGCTTGCAGAGCATCTGCTGTTTGTAGCTGAGGTGGCCGCATTCATTACAGCGATAGGCCTTCTCTCTCTCTCTAGACAACGTATAAACATGCGTTGTCGTTTGCGCTCCACATCAAAAATTTCTTCTTTATAAGGTTCCAAAAAGGTGTTTGGGGTCGGCACAGTTCCCCTTTCTGTGCAATATGCAGGTATATAAGAAGTGTTCCCGTATTGCTGTTTCTGATAATGCGCGATGGCCACAGTGAATTTTGATTGGTCACAGATTCACTATTTAATGACCTTTTAAAATTTGCTTGCCTTCTCCACTATCACATTCCAAATGTGCGTACTGCTTGTGCTATTGTTTCCTGCTCCCACCTTATGTAATGCGTTACTTAGGGGCCCTTGAGGGAAAATAAATGCTTATTTTGAAGTTCACATTATTCTATAGGTTTACATCATTTACAATGTCAGCCTTCTGTAATATATTAATACATATTGAGAAGTTTTAAGATTTAAGACTATAATCCTAGAACTAGGTTTAAGAGAATTTGCGGCATATAGTGCATCATAGCGTGTAGTTCTTTCGTCGTTGCGGAAAGTTGCAATCTTCTCCATTGGTGCAATGTAGTTATGAGATTTACTTTTTATTCTATTGCGTTAGCTTTTCATCTGAAATACTTAGGTCGCAATGAAGCGATCTATATGCTTTTCCTAGGTGGTTGATCTCAGGACAAAATATGGACGTATAATTCTTTTCGTCATCCTGGTGATTTCTGAAAAGTTGTCGCGCTCCTCAGCGCTGCGTCTGTCTCCAAGCAGCCTTCAGAGCATGTGCATGAGAAAAGTACGCCTGATTTAGCTTACTTTGCCTAGCACATCGTGTCTCGTTTCGCATTCGGTTCAAGGGTTCCAAGGTCAGCCTTCGTGCAAATATCAGCGAAATGGGTGATTGGGAAGGTTAGTGGTAGCGCGCCATAAAATTTTGGGACTGCTTAACACACTTGAGGAGGCAACTGTGATAGCGATGCGTTCTGGATGAATTGCGCACGGAGACGACGACATGAAATGCACAGCGCCAGGGAGTGGCATTTAACACGGCAGGCAATCGTTTGCGCCGGTAGAGTATTGCTGTCTTGCAGCAGTCATCGGAGCTGATGTGTCCGCTTCGTCGCGGGTTCAAAACCCAGGCGCGGCACAGTCGAGGGCATATATATATATATATATATATATATATATATATATATATATATATATATATATATATATATATATATATATATATATATATATATATATATTCTATTTCGGCGAGCCTAGCTGGCTGCAGAGAAACAGACAACTGGTTTTTGTGAAATTGGAAGCGATATTGCTACCGCACTTAAAACGCACCTCGGTTTTCGCAGTCTTACTATTAGAGAGATAAAGGCGATGCAGTATTGCTTACAGAAGTCCTGGGCATGTGTACAGTGCAAGAAATCCTTGGAATTTATTTATTTAGCAAGGCATTAACGCTGGGATTGAAAAAACTTCACGATGGGTACAGGCTACCCGGCTGGCAGGTCGTATAGTTCAATCCGTCGCATGCTGCAATCCAACTCCGCGTTGAGATTCTTGGAATCTCACGGCTGCGTTAGAAAGAGGTGTGTTTGATTAATCCAAGTGAGAAAATGCGCTAAAAAATGAGGTATAACTCGTGCTGCGACCATTTAATTCAGGTTTCGGCCTATCATTCGGAACACAGCCCCGCGCATGACCTTATTTATCGCGGCGGCGCTATAGCGCCCTTCGCTGCTCGCTGCTCCAGTCAGAAAGAGAGAAAGTCACTTAACTATTCCGTGACGATGTGATGTAAGTTGGTGGCGTTGCTTTGTGCGTGGGCGCAGTGCGCCGCTTTTGGCTATAGATCGACAACTTTGTTCACCGCGCCGAGGTTAATCACGTTTTCGATATTCAAAAATTGCTATTGCCATCACTAACTCCTGGCTACAAGTCTCTAATGGCAAAGTCACAATTCTTCCCTCTCGACCACGCTATTAGGTCATGGTGTTCGCTCGAAATGGCGGCGGGTAAGTCTCGTGAGTGCCTCAGGGGACGTGCTTCGCAGCCGGAGACGTTAGATGTACTCTCAGACATTCTGTCGGAGAGACACTTTAAAGGCTTTCCTCGGGAAGTTATTTATTCCACTATGCACAATACTGCTTTATATCTGCCGAAACGCGGTGGACACTCTGCTTGAAATCAAAATACTTGAAAATTGCACGGCTCGAGACGACCGCCGGGCACCACACGACCACTGTCCGCCACTTCGCGGCCCCGGGACCACCTAACCAGCTGCCGCTCTGACGCGCGCTCGGCCGTCCCGTTGAATTCACGCCAAAACCGCCTTCTGAACCCATACATGATTCTCGGCCATTTTTCAGAAATAAAATGCTGCAATGAAAAAGAAAAGCACACAATATCAAACACACGCACCGCTGTTAGCCGCTCAGGATAGCTAACCAGAAAGAATAAAGAAGCGCATGGTGCCAGTCTAACCGAGCCGCCCTGTCGTCGATGCATGTTTGGACCCACTTCGAAAAATAATCCATTGCTCGCTAGCTTCAGCCGAAGAACACAAAACTCACCTGATGCGTCGTTCTGAGTCTTGAAGTATGCTGGGAACGGGATCGTACTTAAGACCGCAAGCGGAAGAAGGCTGAGTACGCGCGTGAGCGTTGAGACCCCAACAGGCTTTTTAGGCGCCAAGCTAGGCAATCGTATGAGAAACATCGAAACGGGCCTGCCAATCAAGGCCTTTCGTTCACTAATGCCAATCAGCTTTCGATGATACATGCGGTAGCCATGGAAATTGTATGCAATAATTATTTTGTTTTTGTAGTTAAGGTGATTTGGTGCATCTTCCTGGCTTCTTTGTAGGTATTTCTTGTAAAAATAATGCTGCACAGTAAGAAATGGTATGCAGGAAATAATGAAGTGCCGAGGTGGTGATAGCCTGTTCAGCTGGAGATCATATAAAGATGACCTGTAACAAGATGGTAATTTTCTCTTTATACTTTTGTTTAATTTTTTTAGCACCTGCCTGACAGCGTTTGTGCAGCTCTTGGCGCTTTTAACTAGTTCGATATGCACCAGCGCCTCACCGGGCTGCATAATAGGGGACGGCACTATGACGTTAATCTCCGTCGACGTTGGTTTTAAGATAGGGCTACGAACTAGTATAAAATTCGAATTTTACCTACCTTTCTCTTGCCTTCAAAGCGTGCACTGTTTAGCTCCATTCATGTTAGTTGCCAGTTTCTCGCCCTTTCTATCCCTTATTGTAAGAGAGCACCGTCTCTAATTAAATTTAATCTTATTGTATGGTCCTATATTGCATTGTGCTATATTGTAAGCTTAATCCTATTGTATTGCAACCACAAAACGTGTACGGTTCTATTTTGCTTCCAATTATTTGACCGTATAGTTTTCTGTCCAAACTTAGACCTACCGTCTCCCCAAGCTTGCAAGCTATCTCGCAATGCTATACTTAAAAAAACCAGACAGGCTAGTCGTACCAGCCTTCGGAACTTGTAGCTGCTAATGGCAGACAAAGATATGTCACACACACATACACGCACACACAAAGTTATTTCGCCAAACCTTTGATCTACTTCGGCTTCTGGTAGTATTAGGGAGAAGCCGTTTACCCGAACGTAGAATATAGAAATAGTCTATCTCCATATTAGCTTTGATTTTCACACTGCTCGAACCTCATGTTTTCATTATCATTTACATGACATAGAGGGGCGAATCTGAAATTCAATGAGAAACCTGTATCGCTTACATTAAAAGATTAGAAGAGACGAGGAGGCGCCAGTCTTCCTAATGCAGATATAATGGGCTCGCTGAGGAGCCGGGGGGTTAAGGCAACGAGCACCTGGAAGGAGGAAACAGCAGACTATCTCCCCTTGTTTACATCCGACACGTGTGGGCCACTGGAGGTGAGCCCCTTGCAATAGATGTGTGCAGTGGCAATATGCGCGTATTACTTGCTGGCATTTCGCACCGGTTGTCTGACTAGACACGTCACCTCCTGACTTGCGGCGTGGTTGCATTTCTGTCTTTTATTTTCGTACTGTCGCGGAAGGTAAGCGCTAAAAGGCGTTACCTAGTAGGCAATATTCTCTTCCTTTTTCGTGCGTGTTAACGCTGCCACGGGGCACGACCGGACAGTGCGTGCGCCGTCCGAATATCTGGTACTTGAAATAAAAACACGGCGAATCTTTCTTTGAACCGATGCAGTCCCGCTGTGTCACGATATACACCGCCATCCACAGCACTGCAAGAACTCAGCAATCCTAATCTCCGTGCTTCTGCTTTCAGCAGGTGAATATCAAAGTATTATTCACCCGTGGAATCAAAATAGTCCCGGGCGATTTTCTTTCTGGGAGTGAATCTTGTCTAAAGAAGTGTTTAAAAAATAGGAGCTGGTTTAAAAAATCAGGTAATACGGGGAGTAGTATGCCTTCTTTATGAGTAGAAGTACTTGTCGAATTGTGCACCTTACAAAAAGAAGTCTAGAGGAAAGAGAGATCAACGCGCGGAACTTTTTCTTAGAAATTACAGGTGCCACTCACTCGCTACCGCAGATAAATTCATTGTTTGCATAGGCTATGTGAATATGTTCACCTAGGTCAGGCTGATTCTCGCGCTGAAGATTTCGTTGCTGCTTTTACAGGCATTTTAAGAAGTGCACAGCTTGAAATGAACAGTTATTGAAAGTTGTTACTGCCTTAGATATTGCAGCTTCGTAGAGGAAAAGAAAATCTAAATCATAGGTTTCTGCGGGAGAAAACGAATAATAGGGACGAAATTCGTGACGCGATCTCTTCTACGAGGGTATACATCCCTTCGCTGAATGATATTTGACTAATTTCGTATGCTGAAACGACTTTCTTTTCTCTCTAAATGGTCTTGCATTATTCGCATTCATAGTAATTAGCACTAGACGAAGTAATATTTTATAGGTGGCAGCTAGAAGCAATCGCAGCCCTGATACATTGTGCAAGTGGAAAGAGCAGAAACATCTTTGGCCACCACGGCAGTGTGTATCGTCTTTGAAGGTGCACCAACTAGTTTCTCGGCCGTTGCTCTCCTAACCCATGACAACGTAGGGCTGCACACGGCGTTAGACACGTTAACAGCTTCTGGAGCGAGTACAGTAACCAGTTTGCTCTATCGGTGTTTTCTCATATTTTCCTGTTGGAGAAAGCGTGCAGCAGCGATTAAAGAATTCCAAAGAAGCTGTTAACGTTTTTCACACCTTCAGTCGATTAACAACAAGGATGCAATTTTCTTTCGAGAGATGCGTGCCAATAGACCACTTTCTTTTAACATTCGCTGCTGTTCTTTACCTGATATACTGATCTGCCACGATGGCTCAGTGTTTACGTTGCATTGATATAGCCGGATGACCCGGCTGAATCTCGGGAACCGCAAAAGGAAACGCAAAAGTCACCTGAATGCTGAGCGATGTCACCGTGTGTTAACGAACCCCAAGCGGTGTAAGTTGACCCGGAGTTCTTATGCTCCGACCGTCCCTCTTAGTCCATATGTCGATCCGGGACGTTAAACATATTAATTTACAATTCACAACTTTTTGCAAGATAATAACGGTAGATCCAGCTATAAACTCGCAAAATATCTGAAAGTTTTATGTTGATAATTATTTCTTGGTGTAAACAAATAAACTAGGCTTAACTGTTTCAGGCTGCAGTCTTTTCGACTGAGACAGATTATGGTGTTTTTACGTAACTTGTGGCCAAGTACGCGCCCTGATAGACATATGCACGTGCTGGTACTATGCAGAAACAAGCCAGCGATAGGCGCCACATATCAGAATCAGGGTGCGATTATCTATTTGCAGAGAGTGGCCTTGTTTGAAATATCGCACATGGCTTGCAACATGTATATTATTTCTAGCAGCCACAAAGAGAAACACTAAGGCTACAGTTAGAAATATTACAGAGTGATTGAAGAAAATTACTGTTGCTAAACTAATTGCACTGATGTTTCTAATAAGATGTTTGTGCAACTAAATAATAGGAAAATGAAATGAAAATTGGTTGGACTATGACTATGAGTAATGACTAATGACTATAACTATTGGTAATGACGAATGGCTATGACTACGACTAATGACTGGTTAAGACTAATGATTGGTTACGACTAATGACTTTTACTATGACCAATGACTCTTAGTCATAAGTGGTTGAAGAGCGTGACATCGGACGGACAGGTGTCATGGCCGCGAGCATGAGCCATTAAAGGCTTTCGCCTTAGGGTCAAACACACGCATTGCTGTTATCCGCTCTGCACAGGTAGCCCGAAAGAATAAATGTACGGTGCCCCTCTACCCAAGCCGTCCTGTCGTCGACGCATGTTTGGACCGACTTCGAAGAACAAACCATTGCTCCCTAGCTTCGGCTGAGGAACGCGAAACTCTCGTGCAGTGACGTTTTCAGGCTTTTTCTCATTTTCAGCGCATTACATTGCTCTCCTCCGGCGGCACTCCTCGTGTTTTGCGCGACGTGCCCTAGCTGCGTCGTGACAAGCAACCAAGCGCCTAACTCTAATAGTGAAGAAGTTAATTATCACAAATTATTTAACCAGCTTACTAGCTACCATTTTTCATGTTTCATGATGTCCGCCAAGACTTGCACATATCAGTTGGCCCCAGAAGTCGTCTTCATAGATAAAAAAAGCTTATTTTAATCTTATGTGCCGGGCTTCCAAGGCACAGCTGGTATAGACCTTGCGCTCGAGTTTCACTGCGTCGTTTCAATATATATGTCCTTGATTCTTTGGCCTACCCACATATCGTTTAAAGCAATGAAACATTTGCTTTTAGTTTGCGCAATTACAGTACCATTTTAATCATACTGCGCCACCCACGCGGTCCGTATAGTGTGTTGTACTAAAACAGCACTTATTAGATGGTATATCAAGTGACTTACACAGCACGATGTCCACCTTTCTATCACCGATATTTCAAATAAACATTGGGTATGAATTCCACGAAACTATTGCTTTGTATAATGTGTTTGTTTTTAGAAAAAATGGAGTGCAAATATGCAATACCTTTCAAAAGAAAATCGGTTTGCACAAATGATATTGACAGTAACCTCTGTTCCCTCTCATATGATCAAAGTTACGTGGTGATCTACTGCAGGTATTCGCAATATGCCTCAACTTTTTTTGTTCCACTTTTCCTGCGTGAGGCGAAAAAGTATTTATTCTACTATAAAGCTGGTAAAATTAGCCAATAGGCTGAAGAACACAGTTTTAGGAATCACCTCAACAGTTGTCAGATTCTCATTCTGCATTTTAGTGTACGTTATACATGAATACGATTAATGACATTTAAGGATCAGCACTGCATTAGCACTCATTACTTTGGGGAAGAAACAGGTCTGCTTAGGAGCCTATCAGAGCACTATCATAAGTTCCTCTGTTGTTACCACGCAGTGGATAAGTTGTTGCACTTTCAATAGCTGAGTTATGTGTATCCAGGCTTAGTTTCCCTATATTACCGGCTTCAGTCGTTCAGTGAATCTTTAAACAAATATAAACAAAAATTTGTGAGCAGCTTAAATATTGTCTAAATTTAAATATAAATTTCCTTTACATCCGTTGATCGTAGTCAGTATAAGCATTGAGCTTCTTTGAATACTCGGTGAATCCACAAATTGGCCGCAGTTCGGGAACAAAAGTGTAACGGTCAATTTCGTAAGGAGTTCCGCAAATTTCCTGCAATAGCTATGTTGCTTTCGGGTGCTCGCAGCGTTGAAATTACCGACAAACAACGTTTCTGAGTATCCAGGCAGCGACGATTAGACAGAGTCTTCACGGACGCGAAGTCATTGGCCCTACAACTTTAGTTTAGTTTATGTGGGTTTAACGTCCCAAAGCGACACAGGCTATGAGGGACGCCGTAGTGAAGGGCTTCGGGAATTTCGACCACCTTGGGTTTTTTAACGTGCACTGACATCGCACAGTACACGGGCCTCTAGAATTTCGCCGCCATCTAAATTCGGCCACCGCGGCCGGGATCGAACCCGCGTCTTTCGGGCCAGCAGCTGAGCGCCATAACCACTCAGGCACCGCGGCGGCTCCTACAACTTTTGATCCCATTCAAAATACGGTCATGTGCTGGCTTTCTCCACTGGCTATTCGTCTAATGCTCAGTCGCAGGAGTCGAGATGTCGAGAAAAAAGAGCGCTAGGCTGATCGCGGAACTATTCGTATACATTTGTGGAGGCAAAATATGTCCAGAGCCATAGCCCAACAATTATAAATGACTTTCTGCGTTTTTTTAAAAGCACTGTAAGGCACCTTCCAAGCTTTAAGTCGTTCCAGAGCAGTATGATGTTAAATGATTGATCGAATCTTCAGCATACTCGGCAACAACAGTGACGTCTGGTGCACCCCACTCTGTTATGCCGTCGCTGCTTTGTTTTGATTCATTGCATGCTGTCTTTTACGAGCGTGTTGGCAACATGCTAAACACCGTTTACACACCTACGGGACACAGACAAAACCAAAAGAAACCAAATACAAGGTTCCCGATTTTCTTATGCCCATGGTGATAAAAAAATTGCTTCCAATCGCGGACTTTTACTGTAATAATTTAAGAAAAAGTTGAATGTCCTGGTAGTTGCAATTAAAGCAATATTCGACCCTGCCCTTTTCTCTCCCTACGGATAACGTCAGTGAAAGGAAAACTTGAATGCGGCTTTCATCTCCCGCCATCTAGACGAATAAGCTAGACATTTATCAAGGAAGTAATGCATATTACGATCCTTCTGGAATTTTATTCAGCAACGAACAGCAGTCACAACGGCTGGAATCCATTATGCGATAGGATTGTCGGTATCAGGCTCGGGAGGAACACCTGCAAATAATAAAGAGTTTCAGGGCGTTAAGTTGTCCACAGAAAGCAAGTAAAAGACAGCAATAAGGATTCAGAAAATAATACTTTTTGATACTGATGAGAACAACCATTTTTGTCTCTTCAATGGGAAGGTAACAGAGTTTTTAAAAAGGTCGATAACTTGTCTATGAAAATGAACGGACGTTCTAAAGCATTTGTACACTTAATGAAATGAACATGGCTGGAACTAAATCAGGAGAATAAAAATGAGAACTAAATAAAACTGACACCGAAAACAATATAACGCCATTTGCATCGCGTGCGGCATTAAGACTATTGAGCCTTTGTTGGCTACGCGATCACAGCCCAACGAAAATGTCCATCTGTTTCCACTGCAAAAGCCGCCACCCACCAGAAGCCCAAGAGTGAAGTACACAACCAATCCGCAGATCTACTACCACTGTACCTCCAAATCTAAACTACTAAACAGGTCAACCAACAGAACCACGCAGCGGCAGTTAGGAATCCGCTTCGGCCCTCCAGAGTTCATCCACCGACACGAAGCCCATGAGAGGAGCCCACCATACGCAAACCCTCACCTGCTCTCTGCACGTCAGTCCCGCTGCGGCGCAGCCGTGTCAGAAGAAAGGACTGAAACCTCCTCCTTTCAGAACAGCTGCTGGGGTCTCATGGCCGACGAATTAAGTAGTGTATTCATTTACGAGGTAGGGGCCTAATACGTAGTACACCAGGGTGGGAATATTCTGTACTGTACTGGCGAGTGTGGGCGCCCGCTGTCGGTTATGACAGCCTAGATAAGGAATGCATCATAGGCCTGATTATTCAATTATACTGGAGCTCGAATTTATTTTTAATTTCTGATCAGCACTAGTGTCTCAATACAAAAATGACGGCGTCTGTCTGTCAACAGTGATGCCTTCACACCACCGGGAAGCCCATTCACCAACCACCTACCCACCGTATTCTGTCTACTAGAGGGTTTCGCACACACTCACCGCCACTCTTGCTCTCTAGAAGAGAAATTGAAAATTAATTTTTGGGGTAAGGAAATGGCGCAGCATCTGTCTCACATATCGGCTGACACCTGAGCCGCGCCGTAAGGGAAGGGATAAAGGAGGGAGTGAAAGAAGAAAGGAAGAAGGAGGCGCCGTAATGGAGGTCTCCGGAAGAGTTTCGACCTCCTGGGGATATTTAATGTGCACTCACATCGCACAGCACACGGGCGACTTTTCGTTACGCCTCCATCGAAGCGAGGCCGCCGTGGTGGGGTTCGAGCCCTGGAACTCCGGATCAGTAGCCGAGCGCCCTAACCACTGAGCCACCGCGGCGGGTCCAGAGGGGCCTTCCATCACACAATTCTACCCTTCAGACGCGCCATACACCACTAACCACCTACCTCCGCCTACCTTAAGCCTCCAGGCACTCGGAACCTGCGCAGGAGTGGCACGAAAAAAAAAATAGATGACCAATGTGATTGATTCGGCACCGTAAGGGTTAGCATTATTGTTCCCTCCTGACGAAGCAGCAGCAGTCGTTGAGTTGTCGATCGTACTAGCGGGTGGCGTGATAGTCAATCATCGTGTGACATGCCACCACTTCGCTCCACTCTCCCGATGCGCTCTAGCAATCATAATGCAGCCAGCCGTGCCCCTATCTACTCTTTCCTGTCCGTCACCTGCCGCCTACCACCCTCTCTCCGTCTCTCCTCTGTACCTTTAAGTATCACTCTCCACAGAGGAAGATTGCTCTCTTCACTTTGCCACGTGACAAACGGATGCACAGAGATTTTTTTCCAACGCAGGCGTTCTAACGCTAAAGCATTAGAATCATCGGCGAAACTGAAGTTAGTGATGCTGATGCTGTGGGAAAGCTGTTGCCCCCCAGAGGCATCATCCTCCCCCTAGGTAGGAGGCTGCCCACCAACCCAACTCGCTACTCCACCTACAGGAAAACTCACGCGTTCGTGAAGCCTTCGCTTAGAATATGAGCTTTCATTAGCAAAAAGCATCAAAGTAATCAGCGAAGGCAAATGCGACTGCTTTTGCGGAATTGGCGCATCATATGTTGGATGTCCTGCAATTTCGCTTGGTAGAAAATTTCGGAGAACGGAGATTTTAATTAAGCATGCTACTTATTTCGATCATAGTGTTATTTTTTTTTACTTATTAGCACCTAATTCTATACCCTGAATTTTTTGTATATGTATACCCAATACAGCTGTCTCGTTACGCGAGACAATACTAGATGTAAATAAAAATAAATATATCTCGAATCAACAACCCGAATGCTATTCGCACGTACTCTGAGAGGACAAAAATATTCCAGGGGAGGATTCTCTAAGCCATTTTCCGTTATCTGTTCAGCGTCCGTTCGGCGTCTATTCGGTCCTCTGTCAGTGGTCACTCAGATAACTCGCTGCTTCCACGCGTCTGTCGCAAGCTGTCCGGCCATTGCGTGGTTGGCGACAGGACCTCATGGCAGCCAATGGCAGCCATGCAGTGGTCAGGTCCAGTCGCCTGCTGTTGGCAGATCGCTGCGATGCACCTCACTATCGCTTCCAATTTCAGCCGACGGTAAGGTCCCGTGGCCGTCGCATTAATTCTGATTTTTTGTCTCTTTTTTGTTATGTGACCAGGTTGTGTACAGAATACTTAGAATGACAGCACTCCGTAAAAGCTCTCATGCATTTCAGCGCCAATCGAAAAGTGTTGAGGCCTTCTCGAAATGTTGAATGTTACATTTCTTTTCATTCCCATAACTTTCAACCCTGAACATACACGTTGCATTCGCAGTCCTTTAGAATTGCTCTGCTATTGCTTCTTTTTTATTTAGCAAAGCAATGTGAGCACGAAACTGCATTTTGCTAAGGTGTTCTCGTTTGACGCAGTTACATTGAGTTAACGCCCTTTCCACTGTCTCAATTTAGTATTCGCTTACTCACATCGCCCCGCCGCGGTGGCTCAGTGGTTAGGGCGCTCGACTACTGATCCGGAGTTCCCGGGTTCGAACGCGACCGCGGCGGCTGCGTTTTTATGGAGGAAAAACGCTAAGGCGCCCGTGTGCTGTGCGATGTCAGTGCACGTTAAAGATCCCCAGGTGGTCGAAATTATTCCGGAGCCCTCCACTACGGACCTATTTGTTCCTCTCTTCTTTCACTCCCTCCTTTATCCCTTCCCTTACGGCGCGGTTCAGGTGTCCAACGATATATGAGACAGATACTGCGCCATTTCCTTTCCACCAAAAACCAATTATATATATATATATATTACTCACATCGTGAACGCGAAGCACGAGGGCCACATTTGACTGGCGGCGTAACACAGCGCTGGCCAGGACGGCAGACCTCGTTCTGGAAAACAAAAAGGGATGGTTCTGAAAAACGCGCACTCCACGAAGGCAAACGCCCATATAGTGGGTCTGTTCATAACTGCCTCTACCCCCTCTGCAAAGGCTTTTTACAATAATACTTTGCTAAGTAACTAATTCGGTGCAATTAAAATACTCTCAGGAGCCCCAGAAGTTACGAAAAAATAAGTCGTTGGTTTCACCCCGCTCCGGTGCGCCGCCTATTTAAAAAAAAATTTGGTTCAAGTCACGTGAAACTCCCTGTATGCTAGTGAAAAAAAAATGTCATTGCAGCGCTCACCCCCTTCGTGACTGGATTCCAAACATTGTGGTGTTATGCCTTTTCGAGACACAGTTTCTATTATATAAAGACTGAAGCCGGAGTCCGCCTGCACTTTCATTAAGTGCTGGGCCTCTCTTCACTGTACAAATACTTCTCGCCAAGGCGCTCTTGTTTCCTGGTTGGAAACAGAACGATATAGTTAGAAACGCTTAAAAACAGTTCTATATCTCTCTTGAACTATGGTTACTTCATTTCGAGCAGGCGCCCTTTTGTTGTATATGCGGTGCTGTCTCTGGTTATGGCTTAGACTAATCCATCCAGTGCTCATGAAAAGCTGATGTCAGCTTCGCTCCTTTCCACATTTAAAAAGAAGCGCTCATTGGCCACATTTATATTTTTATTTTAAAGAAACACTTTGCTTTGAGGATTCCAGTATCAAAGCGATGTATGCCTTCATTCCGCTGCTGCCCTGGTGTTTGATGTGCGCCAGGTAATAGGAGTTCAAGCTTAACTTTTATTTTTCTGTGCCCTTCTTGGCATCAGATTTTACCCATCGCATCCTAGCACTCCTAACGTTGTCCAGTCCAAGTATCCTGCACTGTCTCTCTTTTAATTTTACACTATGTCCTAAATGCAAATCTAGTCAGTGCTCTCGCGTTGACTTCTAGCCGCTATAAAAGCAACATTGTCCGCCACTATTGTCTTCCAGGCACCCGACAGTAGAACATACCTACTACCCCTCCGGAGTCCTATGTCCTTTTTTTAATGCGCCCTTTTTTCTTCCCATACAACCGAATAATGTTGTCATGCTTTACGTGCCGTTTAGTGGCTCTGTGCTGTAGTGCCTGAATAAGGACTGCGTAAAACATGTAACCGTTACATTTATATGAACAGCTCCATTCTGATAAGTACTTTGTAAGAGTGGCGCCCGTCAACAGAAGCACACAGAAATGGAGGGGACACTTTACCTCCGCCAGAAGTGTATGACGTGATACCTTTAACAGGTTAATGCCCCTATATGCAGAATTGGTCATTCACTATTTATATTCATACATCCCTGGAAGTCCTCATACCGCTGCTGGCGCATTGGTGAAGCGGTTGAGCGATGCGTCGCTCCCCTTCAATGGCAGCTGCTTGCACCGGCAAGGCTTCGGCAACCCGGGTTGCTCCTTCGAGCAGCATCTTGGGATCAATCAAAATTTCCTTTGATTGAAAGACCCGTAGGACCGTTCCTTGGTTTGAACGTCAGTGTATTAGACGATGCTTAAAACAATCTTTGAACACGGAACAAATGAAGCCGTGTTCTCGAGATCTTAGTAGTGATGGAGTTTTAGCAGTAGTCGGCGTAACCGGACGGTAGTCGCCACAGTAGGTTCATTACCGTGGATAGAGGAAGATGATAACGCTGACACCACTCATCCCGTGACCGGAGAGCGCCATGGGAACGCGCCACATTGAGAGGTCCGAACCAAGTGACATCACGTGTGGCAAAATACTTCCGCTCCCTCGTTACTCCTTCCACTGCTCTCACGGCGTCGCGAAACGCATGCCTGTACTTCGTCTTTCAGAATCAGTCTTTTGTCCAACGCCTCGAACGCGTGTGCTATTGATCAGATCGCAAGGCTTCTTGCATTTATATATGAACAACTAGTAAAGAAGTACACTTTGAAGAGCGGGTATGGTTGAAAAATAAAAAAAACATTGAGGCTGATCATGTGAACTGATGCCCGGAAACTGCAGCAGCAGGCAGCACTTGAGCATTTGCCTTCTTTATCTTATTTGTTGCCTTCCCTTTCCGAGTTTAAATTTGGTTTCCGTTACATTTAATGCGACTGCATTAGATTAGGTCATACCAAAACCACTCTGTTGTTCGGAATCGCGAAATTTGTTGATTTCTAGACAGTGGTCGCTTGACCTTGTAATGTCCTCTTGACCTGCCCTGATGCGCCATCCTGATTTGTCGAGAGATGTCACGTGACCTTATGACTTCTTCACAGCCTGCCCGCCGTGGTGAGGGCGGCGCTTATAGAGGGTGCAGGCTTCAGTGCTTTGCTCTAAGATGCCGGAGCCGGTGTGATGTGTAGGGTGTCGCTCATTGTCTGGAGAGGCGGTGTGGTCCTCTGACCGGTTCCTGTTGGGTGAAGGCTTCTGGAGGAGGGGCGTTCGCCAAGCGCTTCTGAAGGGTGTAGGTGGGTGTAGAGTGGTGGTGTGTGGATGTGTGCGCTGGGCTTCTATCGTGGGCTCTTGGATGATGCACGCAGTAGTAGTAGAAAACATTTATTCCAAAAAGGTAGGATAGAGAGGCGAAAATACAGATTTTGGGTGGAGTCCTTATTTAAGGACCCCAATGTCCACCGCAGTTGCTCTTGCTTGGGATATCAGCTTTCGCTGCGTCGCCAAGTCAGAGCTGAGCAGGGCAGACTCCCACTGTTCCTCGGAGTGATGTTTGTCTAGTTCGGGGGGCTTGGGACCGGAGCAGCCTCATGTTACATGATGTGTTGTTGGAATTCCGCCACACCAGGGGAAGTTGCTGTCATATCTGTCGGGGAAGATGATGTGGTACTTAATTGTGTAGGTTAGGAAGGGTGTTCATCTGTAGCTGTCGCCATTCCCTCGCCTCTGCCGCCGTTAGCTTACGATGTGGTGGGGGATAGACTTGTCTTTGTGTTCGGAGAAGGAGGAGGCGCTCGCCGTACGTAGAGGGGAGAGGGGTGAGGTCGGGGAGGTTAGTCGCTCGGTTAGTATATCCTCGAGCTAGACTGTCCGCGGCCTCTTTTCCCTCGAGCCCCTCGTGCCCAGGAGTCCAAGTGATTTGGTGCTTGCATGTGGAATTTTGAACTTGTGGGGTAGTCAGAATGGGAGCGACGGAGTGTGGACGTCTGCCAGAGAGGAAGAGGCGACACGCGGACTGGGAGTCGGTAATAATTTTTAAATAATTTCCCGTAGCATTGCCGTGCTGGATTGCGAGGGCAATTGCAGCAGTTTCTGCTACTGTGGGAGAGTAGTTTCGTACGGAGGCGCTGGCGATTGCCTTGAAATTGGTGTCCAGGACGACCGCCACCGCGTTTGTTGAATCGGGGTACGTGGCTGCGTCCACGTATACAGCATTTTGTGCCTGTCGATGTGTGCGGCGCAGATAGTCCACTCGCGCCTTTCGTCGTCCCTTTTGTGAGTCCGAGTGCATGTTCTTCGGGAGTGGAGCTACATACACGCGAGTTCGCAGAGTTGAGGGTAGGTCTCGATTGTCCTGGACGGCGCGTATGTTAGCCGGGGAACCCACTCTTTCCAAGATTGCGCGTCCAGCTTTGGTGGTGAGAAGGCGTTCCTTTTGCGATGCTAGGACGGCTTCTCGAATTTCTTCTATTGTGTTGGTCAGTCCCAGGTCCTCGAGCTGGCAGTTGGCCGTGTACATCGGGAGGCCAAACGCATGTTTGTAGGCGGTACGGATGATGGCAACTGCTTTGTCTCGCTCATTCCCCAGAAGTGGTAGGAATGGGAGACCATATGACAGGCGGCTCAAAGCTAGAGCCTGTATCAGTCGAATTGTATCCTCCTCTCTCATGCCTTTTCGGTTGCGAGTGATGCGCCGAATCATGCGGGAGATCTGGAGGGCAGTTGTCCGGAGATGCTGTAACGTGTGGTTGGCTTTCCTGTTGCTCTGAAGCCAAAGGCCCAGGATGCGGATAAGAGGGACTTCCTTTATTCTCGTGCCTTCGAGGTAAACCTCGATGTCGCCGGGAGATTTGTAGGCATAGCCTTGAATACGGATAATTTCGGATTTGTCGGGTGCGCAGCGGAGGCCGCAATTTGCTGCTTGTCTTTCTACGCAATTCACTGCCTCTTGTAGGGTGTTTTCTTTGTCGGCAAGGGAACCCCAGGTGGACCAGATGGTAATATCATCAGCGTAGATAGTATAGCCGATGCCTTCAATAGCCTCGAGTGCTTTTGCCACGCCGATCATAGCTATATTTAAGAGGAGAGGAGAGATGATAGAGCCTTGGGGAGTGCCTTTGTTGGGTGTCTGCTCTGTGCCGGAGCGGACTTCTCCCATGCCAATCGTTGCCGTGCGGTTGCTGAGAAAGTTTTTGATGTAGTTGAAGGTCTTGGGTCCGCAATCGAGGGCGTTGAGCTCTTTCAAGATGGCGTCGCGAGGAACGTTGTCAAAAGCGCCTTTCAGATCAAGTGCCATAATCAGGTGCTCGCCGCCTCTCGGGATGTTACTGAGTACTTCTTCCTTGAGAAGGAGGAAAGCGTCTTGCGTAGAAAGACCTTTTCTGAAGCCGATCATAGTGGGTGGAAAGAGGTTGTTGTCCTCTATGTAGTTTAGGAGGCGGGTTTGGA
>JARKHS020014462.1:0-35170 GCA_030143305.2 Amblyomma americanum
TAAGGCTATGCAGAAACTAGCATCGCAGCTAGAGCAGGTCGAGCCCGAGGCTGAGGACAGGCAGCTTTTTAAAGGCTTCAAGTGGGAAACAGAGTGGAACCCTTTTGTCGTTGTAAATTGGGGCAACTTCGAGTTGTGGAGTCACTGCGGCGTCAGTGAACAGGTTGTAGCTAACTGCGAAGCTGGCATATGAGAAGTGTGGAGCTGCAGATGGGTTAATATGCAGTATTGAAAGCCAGGCTGAGGCAGAGGACGAGAGCCCAACTAAGATGAGCAGTGCGTTTCTGAGGAAAGCAGTGAGTGCGATAAGCAGGCGGTGGAGGATGATTTTCAAGGAAGTGAACTCGCGAACTCGGGGGCAGAGGAAGGTCTCTCTGTCAGCTGTGTGGAGCTGACACCGCGCTGCGACGAAGCCAGTTTAAACTTGGACGGGCCCAACTTGGGGGCAGTGGAAGGTTCGCCTGTCAGCTGTGTGGAGGCAACACCGCGCTGCGAAGGCGAAGAGGCCAGTTTGGACTTGGAGGGAGGTTTCCGAGGAGCGATAGAAAAACTAGAAGAAGCTACGTTTGATGAGGAGACGCGCACGACACAGCCGATACGAAAAAAAGGAAAATGGCTAGGACCAAGACGAAAAAATGGTTGAAATGTCAGGGCCTAAATTCAGGGGCGCAGACAGGTGCTAACGTCAGCACAGGAAATGTGGCAAAAGGGAAAGCAGAAGGAAAAGCAAAAGCTTCCCGCATTAAACCTGGCAAATTAGCGGCTAAGGTTACGGGTCAGACGGGACGCGCAGGTGCTTCCAAACCTGACCGTAAGGACGGAAAGAGAAGACCGCGTATTGGAATCAAGACAGGAGCGAGGTTTTGCAAAGGGCACTGGCCTGCGGGAAGACCCAGACCATCCCGACATGACAGAAATGCGGTAAGAAAGAAAGCAAAGCGCCCCGACAGGTCAGGGCGTGCTAAGTTGCATGACATTCTGGGGAGGCGAGCGCGGGCCTCGAGAAACAGAGGCAAGGTATGCAGGCGAGGGCGTGTTCCGCGCGTGTACTTGAGAAGGATGGGTACAGTTTCCGCACGGGATTCCGGGAAGCGCGCAGGGCGAAAGCATAGCCGAGCTTACTTGCGACGAGAACGATGGGTAGCTTCTATAGCTGGAAGCGGTTCGTCGCCAGGAGTCGGTTGCCGACTTTGCATGCTTTCCCAGGGCCTTCTGAGAGCGTCGAGGGGGCACGGAGATGACAGGGGCGGTCAGTGATGGCGGTTTTCAGCTGCCTTTTGTCACGAGTTGACAGCATTTCGAGCAGTAAGAGCGCGACCCCGACAAACGCGTCTGAAAGACTAATCCTTTCAAACGGAGGTGAGTCAGCCTTCACTTGAGTGTAGCCACTCGAAGTAGCCGTTTCTTTCTTTTTATTCCTCTTTTTTTGGGATGCGTCAAATCAGGGAGAGAAAGCTACGTCGTTTGGGACTAAAGGTTTTGAAGTGATCAGAAAAGGTTGTACTTTCTCACAATTTCTACAGAGGCTATTTTCCCATTGAGTTAGAAATGAATGTCAAAATTGCCGTGCTACGAAATGATAAGGACACTCGCAAGAATACAGCGAAGACAGCTCCCGAGTAGACGATGAGCTGTTTACTTAGGTGGAAACGCTGAGAGCTAGGAAGTTTCTTTGTGATTGAAATTTTGGAACAGGTTTTTGTTTGTATCTTTATTAGATTCAGACGTGTTAAACTGGGTCGCGATACCAGGGGTTTGTTATTACATTAACGGAAATGTAGCTAGTGTATTGCAGAGGCAATGAAAGTACGTGCATTTGAGCACATTTTAGTACTTGTGTTGAGCGGCACTTGGTTGGCTCGCCGTTTGTGTTATTCGGGGAATAACTGATGGAAGTGAAGCTGTAGAATTTTGTGCAGAACAGCTGTAGCAGCTTTGTGTATAGATGAAGGTGACGAAATGTCACATTGAAAAAATTAGTTTAAGAGAAGCATCTCGCTAGTACGAGAGTGAGTAAGGTTTGTGATGCGTAGTCGCATCTTTGCGAGTACAACCGGAGCCGTTGATTCTCAGTCTCGAGCGATCAAGCTTCTTTGAGAAAAACCTGTAGATTAATCTGAGTGTGGGCCAAAATTTTAAGCAGACTTTCGATATTCGGGTGGTTTAGCGGGATCAGAACTTTGATTAATAAGGGATGAAGTGTCTATTCAAAATATGTAGGCTTTGACACACCACCGCTTATCGTACAACGTGGCAGCCTGTCCTTGGCGACCTCAGATGTGGCGCGGACGCTCGCTTTGACCCTAAATTCGGGCAAAATTGAGGGATCATTATTCGTGAGTAGGATTTGGTTTCACATTAGAAGGAACCCTGGTGGGTCTGGTGTGAATTCCGGGCGCTTGCGCGTGGGGCCGTGCTTTGTTGTTCGGAACGTCCCATCTATGCTTTCCTTTGTTGGTGTTTTGGTGCTCTCTGTTTCTCGGAATTGATATTGCAAGCCAGGAAATCAACGTGGACGCAAGCCCATCTCTTCATGCCCCTGCGGTTGGGAGCGCTGGCCAGTCGAGACTTTCCGGACCGCGGAGGTGTTGTTACATTCGGGCACCCCGCCCGTCGGTGTTGGCAGCGTGGTCAGCAAGGCTCACCTGCTGGAAACCAGCACTAAGCTTCTTCGGTATGTGTGGAGTTCGCTGACCTTTCCGCGAACTCGTTGATCTTGGGTTCGCAAAGAAGGCCGCTCCAGCAGGGTCGGAAATCCCCAACAAAGGGGCCCGTCCCGTCCCCTCCCCTTTGTGCAGCGGACGTCCTCGTTTACGCCGCGCCGTCACGGGGATGACCCGCCGGGAAAAACGAGGACCAAGTACAGCTGACGACATGTGGTTGTTAAGGGGTGGACGAGGTTTCGGGGGCGCACGAGATATTAGCCGAGTGACTGGAAACCCACTATTCCTGTAACGACTGTCTACTTCCCTTAACGACTGTGTTCTCTTTGTTGCTGTCAACAACCTGAGTCATCGCCTCGTCGGCACATGTTTCTAGCGTCTGTGGTGCCGTGGGTGGCGTGGGAACGGAAGTCGCATTTGTGTTGTTTGTGTAGTTATTTGAAACCTCCTTCCCAAATGTTTTAATCAGTCCTTTTTCCCCAATCTCTGATCAGTGGGTGGACCTTATTTTCCTTTCCCTAACCACTGATTGGCGAGATGGGTCGTTGGTTATCTTATTGGTTGCTGTCCCCGCTAAGGGCGGAGACAGAGGGTTTAAAACCAAGCGCTCTGGGTTGAGCGGGGGCTGAATTCGTCTGATCCACGATTTAGTCATGTAAATAGTTTTCTCCTTGCTTTGTTTCTTCTCGTTTTTTTACCTATGTTGTAAATAAATAGTTAACCTTCTCCTTTCCTTGAGTAATGTGAATGTTTGCGAGTAGAACCACCGGGTCATCAAGAAACCCCGATTTCATCATCAAGTAGTTTCCTCTCATCGCCACCGGAAGGGGAAACTCAACTGGCGCAGTCGACAGGATCGCAACTGGCGCAGTCGACACAGGATCGCAACTTCTTTCTACTCAAGGCATTGGACGGAAGGTGAGAACAAGTCGGTGGACAAGCTGTTTGTCCTAAAGGAGAAAACGTGAAGCTGCGTCGAAAGACGACGTCGAGAGCTTCAGGATCACGGGTCGAGTTCGAGAGGACGTCGGAGGCTCAAGTCAGCTAGGAGCTGAAGGAGCCGGGCAACAACAAGCCATCGAGGGTTCGAGTCAGCGAGCTGCTGAAAAGAACCAGGCGTCCACATCGAACGGCTTCGAGTCAGCGAGCTGCTGAAAAGTAACCAGGCGACCAAGTCAAGCCAGTCAAACAAGGCAGAAGTCAGCGAGCTGCTGAGAGATCCAGAGCTCAAGTCGTCCGCATCGAGGAGCCTGTCGTCATCACGGAGGACGACGAGATCACCGGGGCAGAGAGCAACCAGTAAGGTAGGAGACCTTTCTGCTTTCTCTGAATTCACCATGTCGGTGTAGTGTTTATGTGCTAGAAACGATAGCACGGAAAACGGAGATGGCTGCCGTACGGTATGATGAGGAGGGCAGGATGCGACGTGTTGAGCAGGAGGAGGCTGAACAGCTGAGTGAAATTGAAAATTTGAAACTCCAAATTGAACTAGAAAAGAAAGAACTTGCACAGATGCAATTAAAATTATACAGGAGGCGAAAGTCGATAGCGAGGTCTTATTCGCATCAGTTCAATGTTTTGTCTGCATGAAATTTGGGCATTCGATGATTGAGTGTTCGAAAAAGCAAGAACAAGGTATTCCCGCGGTGAGGAGAGAGGTGTGCGAGCTAGTAGCTCAGGTGGAGGTACCGGCGCCTGATAAACCAAGTTCTCAGTCGGAGATGGCTGTTGATAAGGTCAGTCAACCAGATAGGGTAGACGATCTGGCATGCCGCAACTTGGAATCCGAAGGTCAAAATTCTGAAGCCTGTGTGGATTCAGGGACCGAAATTACAAAATGGCCGTGTGCGGCTCTCCAAGGAGCACAAGCTGATCTAACGTTGTGTGCCGTGCCAGAACAGATCGCTGAAGGCATAGAGGTGTTAGTCACACCTATGAAGCACGCGCTGTCAGAGCGAGCAGATATAGAGCACACCCAGGAGGCGCAGGAGTGTACTTCTCGCAAACAAGCGTTCAGCATTGTGCAAGATCTGGTCGGAGCTAACTCTGCAGCAGCGGGAACGCGCGAGGAAGAGGTAAATCAGGATATGATAGCGGGCACACTCCTTGCAGGCGATGGTAAACTAGCTGCCACAGATGAGTTGGTTATCCAGCTGGAGCTTACACTGTGCGCAGCGACAGCAGATGTAGCTGTAGGTGTAGGGAAGTTGATAACACTTAAGACTTCCGCGCTGCTAGAGCAGGCAGAAAGGGTGCAGCTGCAGGAAGTAAATGAGGAAGCTAATGTCGAACAGCATTTCAAAATTTCGCACGAATCTGTTAGCGAAAAACCTGAGGCTTCAGTAGAGCTTCAGGCTGATCCGGAAGCTGCCGATGTTTATGCAGCAGATTGGGAGTTAACAGCGACAGCTGCTCCGAGGTTCGGATACTGCATTCATACCTGCAAGTCTAAACATGAAGCATAATACCTCATTGCCAGAAGTGCGGAACCAAGCTGGTCAAGGTAAATGGGAGAAAAGATTGCTTAAGGGCATGGTTTTCTTTGAAGAGAATGCCGGCTGCCAGCCGTACAGGCAGCTAGCGCTAACTGAAGAGCGATGTAAAACTGCATGTGAAGTAGCCGGTGACAGGCCTATTCCAACTGTGAAATTCAAAGAGGCAGAGAACGCAGACACGATGGCAGCAGCAATCTTGTTAGAACGCTGGGAGCTGGTGAGCTTTGTTGCTTTTGATGAAAACGACGATGTAGACCCGATAACGGCGGTAGCCTTCACAACCGGCGCCGTGCCGGATAAATTGGAATTTTGGTCCAATCTTGTGGACAAAGCTAGAAGGAAACATCTTCTTTTTCGAGATGTAGGTGGCTAGAAATCATTCTGCCAATTTGGCGCACCGATCTGACATGGTGGATTCTGGAATGTGCAGATTGGTGTCCTAACCTTGTGTGTGCGGATTGAATTAACCGCAATGTGCGCGCATGTGTACGTGTGTACGTGTTTGTGGACTGATGGAACAGCCGAGCATACATGGGCGCGTGTGTGTAATTTAATTTTGTGTTCCGGCAAATTGTGACTGAACTTTTATGTCACACTGACAGCAAGTGTCCGCGTGACATTCTTGGTTGGGAGGTGTGGAGCTCGCTGACCTTTCCGCGAACTCGTTGATCTTGGGTTCGCAAAGAAGGCCGCTCCAGCAGGGTCGGAAGTCCCCAACAAAGGGGCCCGTCCCGTCCCCTCCCCTTTGTGCAGCGGACGTCCTCGTTTACGCCGCGCCGTCACGGGGATGACCCGCCGGGAAAAACGAGGACAAAGTACAGCTGACGACATGTGGTTGTTAAGGGGTGGACGAGGTTTAGGGGGCGCACGAGATATTAGCCGAGTGACCGGAAACCCACTATTCCTGTAACGACTGTCTACTTCCCTTAACGACTGTGTTCTCTTTGTTGCTGTCAACAACCTGAGTCATCGCCTCGTCGGCACATGTTTCTAGCGTCTGTGGTGCCGTGGGTGGCGTGGGAACAGAAGTCGCATTTGTGTTGTTTGTGTAGTTATTTGAAACCTCCTTCCCAAATGTTTTAATCAGACCTTTTTCCCCAATCTCTGATCAGTGGGCGGACCTTATTTTCCTTTCCCTAACCACTGATTGGCGAGATGGGTCGTTGGTTATCTTATTGGTTGCTGTCCCCGCTAAGGGCGGAGACAGAGGGTTTAAAATCAAGCGCTCTGGGTTGAGCGGGGGCTGAATTCGTCTGATCCACGATTTAGTCATGTAAATAGTTTTCTCTTTGCTTTGTTTCTTCTCGTTTTTTTACCTATGTTGTAAATAAATAGTTAACCTTCTCCTTTCCTTGAGTAATGTGAATGTTTGCGAGTAGAACCACCGGGTCATCAGAAACCCCGATTTCATCATCAAGTAGTTTCCTCTCATCGCCACCGGAAGGGGAAACTCAACTGTATGGTTCCGAGGAGACCCGCGTACTAAGAGCGTCGCCCAGGTGGATTCCGGGAACCAAGCAAGGGGAGCGAGGGCCCGCGGAACGCCGCCGCAGCGAGCGTCGAGCACCTGACAGCACCGAGTGCGGCTACACTGGACAGACTTGGCGAAGCGGAGAGGCCGCCGCAGGGATCGAGCGGCAGCTGATCCCCTATGGCCGTGACTAAGCTGAGGGGACCAATGTGGCCTCATTCCCGGCTTGGTGACTGTGCCAGTGCACGGACCACTAATCAGTTCACTCTCGCTATGCAGATGGTTTACTGCGTTGTGCGCCTGCTGCTGCCTGCGCTTGCGCATGCGGCATCGCAAACCACATCGGAATGCGGAATCACCGATCCTGGAAGCTACGGACCACACTGCCCTGCTCTCACCTGTCGGCAGGCTGCAGTTCCTGCCTAAGCCGCATGGGGCACACTGGACAGCGGAACTCTCCAAAGCTTGGGCTGCCGCATCATCGTCGACAGCAACGAGTCTACCAGCTATAAAGGAACAAGCACCTTCGGCGCAATCCTCTGGGCTTGGTGACTGTGCCAGTGCACGGACCACTAATCAGTTCACTCTCGCTATGCAGATGGTTTACTGCGTTGTGCGCCTGCTGCTGCCTGCGCTTGCGCATGCGGCATTGCAAACCACATCGGAATGCGGAATCACCGATCCTGGAAGCTACGGACCCACTTCCCGGCTCCTACCTGTCGGCAGGCTGCAGTTCCTGCCTAAGCCGCATGGGACACACTGGACAGCGGAACTCTCCAAAGCTTGGGCTGCCGCATCATCGTCGACAGCAACGAGTCTACCAGCTATAAAGGAACAAGCACCTTCGGCGCAATCCTATGGGCTTGGTGACTGTGCCAGTGCACGGACCACTAATCAGTTCACTCTCTCTATGCAGGTTGGTGAACCTTACGTTATGTTTGCAAAAAAAAACGAGTAATTATTGCCTGGTACAGCTACCGAGCCCACGGTACTGTGTTACTATTATTGCTGAATGTGTTGATGTAGTGCACTCGTTACTACTCCAAGCTGGAGATATTGAATCTAACCCTGGCCCCTCTACTGAAGCCCTTCTCGCGGAATTGCGTAGTCTGACTAGCGGCCAAGCGAAGGTAATTGCAGAAATACAAGGCCTGAAAGCTCAACTCGGCAATACTGACAAAACAATAGGGAAATTGAACGAAAGACTAACAGATCTCGAAAATCATTATCAGGCATTGGTACCACTGCGGAAAGAAATTGAAATCATGCGCATTGACACAGAGCGCAGTGCCTCTCGAATTTCGGAGCTGGAAGCCCGTATGGATGACGCCGAGAACCGTTCGAGGCGGAACAACCTAATCTTCTACGGCATCCCCGACCCCTCCTCCTCGGAAACATTCACAGAGACAGAGCAGTTGGTCGCAAACCTTTGCCGGGATAATTTACAGTTAACCTTGGAACCAAGGGATATAGAGCGTGCGCATCGCCTCGGCCGTCCTTCAGCTGGTCGCTGCCGGCCCATAATAGTAAAGCTTGCATCACACAAGACCAAAGCTGCAATATTGTCAAATGGCCGGATCCTTAAAGGGACAAGTTATGGCATCGGTGAGGATTTCTCGCGCCCAGTCCAAAATGCGCGTAAACAACTAATTGCTTTTGCGAAAAGCAAGAACAAGGCATTTTCCTTCCGTTTCAAAACTCTGTATATGAACCAAAAGCGTTACGTCTTTGACGACAGTACTAACAGCATCAAAGAATTATCATAGCAGACGAAGCACCAAAAAAAGAAAGAAAAGAACCGAGCATGTGCTGTCTCTAGCGATGCTCTTTCACTTTCTGCAATTTGCACTAACATCCGCAGTTTTCTTCAAAAACGTGAACGTGTATCTAGCATTGTATTGTCCTATAGCAGTAATCTACTAATACTTACCGAGACGTGGCTCACTGACGACGTGAGCGATACTGAAGTGCTATCGGACCTACCGAACTTTCGTGTGTACCGCAATGACCGTGCATCTACGCGCGATGGTGGTGCACTGATTGCATTCCACGAACGATTGTCTTGTGCAGTCATCAATATTCGGTCACAGCTGGAAATATTTTGGGTGACTATCCAATCACGCCCACACACCGTACTACTAGGTGTTTGTTACAGACCTCCCCACACTACTTCCGAATTTTGCAACCAGCTTAACCAAACCATGTGTCAGCTTATTGCTGCTCACCCAAATGCACACATACTACTATTTGGCGATTTTAACTTCCCGCAAATAGACTGGCACACTGACAAATTGTGTTCTTCGACAGGACTAACCGAAGCCAGGAACTTCCTCGATATCTGCCTCAATTTTAACATGACCCAGCTGGTTTCTGAAGCAACACGTGTTTCACAGGATATATCCAATATCTTAGATCTAATATTAAACAACAACATCGAAAGCCTTTCGTACATCCATTATCTCAAGGAAATAAGCGACCACAAAGTAATTCATGCTGGCTTTTCTTTTCGACCAACAAAGTGCGAAATGTACAAGAAAACGATACAGTGTATGACAAAGGCGATTATGAAGCGATAAATGAGGGCCTTTGCACATTTTTTCCCACATTTCAGACAACTTTCCACCACCATAATGTTGACGCCAATTGGACACGTTTTAAAGAAAAGCTGAAGGAATTAACCGATAAATTTGCACCTAAAGTAAATTTCAGAGCCAGTCGTCACAAACCATGGTTTACGAAAACATTAAGAGGCTTGAAAATAAAAGGTAACGTCTTTTCTGGGTTGCAAAGGTTAGAGATCAACCAAAAGCATGGGAGAAATATTATGAAGCAGATAAATACTACCTTTCTACTGTACATCAAGCAAAGCACTCTTTTTACCACTTAGAATTGCCCAAGCTACTAAAAACTAATCCCAAACAGTGTTGGAAAACACTGAAAGACGACGAACCGCGAGAAATCGTACTCACCAGTGACCTGAATGAAAGGATTACGGACGTAGACTGTGCGAACTTGTTCAAAACCAGGTTCGCTACTGTCTTTTCTGATGAAGGGACCGCACCCCCATGTTTACCTTTGCTTGACTTTCATTGTGACATGCCAGCGATAAATTTTTGTGAAACTGGAATTTCATCCATAATAGAAAATATTAAATTATTATCTTCTGCTGGAATAGACGAAATTAATACCAAAATCTTGACAAACACCAAACAACGTCTCATTTTATCTCACCCTAATTTTTTCACAGTCACTTTCTTCAGGAGTCGTTCCAGACGACTGGAGGACAGGGAAGGTCGTTCCTGTTTTCAAGTCAGGTAGCAGAAATTCCCCACTAAATTACCGCCCTATCTCTCTAACAAGCGTCCCCTGTAATATCATGGAGCATGTGATCTACTCCCACATAATAAATTTCCTTGACAGTAATCACTTTTTCCATCCTTCACAACATGGCTTCCGAAAGGGGTTGTCATGTAAAACACAGCTTGCAGTTTTTCTACATGACATCCACACTAACCTGGATAGTAACATAGAAACTGACGCGAGCTTTCTTGATTATGCTAAAGCGTTTGATAAAGTGCCTCACCAACGATTACTTGCGAAACTCTTCCCGTTAAATTTACATCCTACTGTCTTAACATGGATTGCAGAATTTCTTACTAATCGATCGCAGTACGTTGTTATAAATAATCGCCTATCCACACCGGTTCCAGTAACGTCAGGCGTCCCTCAGGGATCGGTTCTTGGCCCGCTCCTATTCTTAATCTATATCAACGACTTACCTTTGCATATATCCTGTAATATGCGCATGTTCGCGGATGACTGTGTTATTTACCGGACCGTACTTAACACTTCGGATCAGATAACCCTACAAAGTGACCTTACTAATATTTCAGAATGGTGTACCACTTGGTTAATGACACTAAACGTTAACAAATGCAAAAGCATGTTGTTGACCCGCAGCCATAACTCTCGGACGTTTGCGTACACAATTAATAATGTCACTCTTGAATCAACTGACACTTTTAAATACCTCGGTGTCACTGTATCAGACGACCTCAACTGGCGTACGCATGTGCATACCATCATTTCAGCTTCTAACAAAACTTTAGGTTTCCTAAAACGTCATTTGCGGAAAGCCCCAAATCACGTAAAATTACTTGCCTACACATCACTTGTACGACCGAAACTAGAATACGCCTGAGCAGTCTGGAATCCGCATCAAGCATATCTCATCGACGCTCTTGAAGCGGTACAAAACCGCGCCGCTCGATTCATCCATTCGTCGTACTCATATGACGTAAGCGTCACGTCACTGAATTCACTATCTGGGCTTCCGGACCTCGTTTTACGTCGGCGCATCGCTTCCCTCTGTCTTTACCACAAATTCTTTTACAGTCCTATCCTTCATCAAGCACCATATATCACGCCCGCAGCGCGCATATCATACCGGACGAGCCACTCGCTGCAAGTTTCACGACCACGCTCACGAACATCAACATTTTTAGCCTCGTTTTTTTCTTCGCATGGCGGCAGACTGGAACGGCCTCTCCGCTTCCATTGTCGACATAATCTGCCCATCCGTATTTTTACAACATGTTACTGACCATCTCCAATTACATTGTACATGATTTTTCCTTATATGTGTTGTTTGTATTTACATACGTGTATGTTGGTCTACATATATAGGCTTTGATATATGTAAATACATGTGTGAATATACTTGAATATATATACTATGTATGTGTATATATATATGCGTGCTTGAACTTGAACGTTACTTGAACTAGTGTTAATCCAAATCTTGTACCCACCCCTTATGTAATACCCCTGAAATCGGGGGTCTTTAAGGAAAATAAACTGAACTGAATACGGCAGCAAGCTGGCGGTCGTCGTCCGCTAATCTTCGCAGGCATGGAAAATGACGAAGCGACTCCCTTTCGTTACTAGATCAGACCCTGCGTTCTTGCCGAGCGTCGACTGACATCTAAAGAGCAGGTGTCGGCGGTGCATGGAATCTTTCGGCTGGCTACGAGACCATCTCCATCAGCCGTCGACGTAGACCCAAGAGCTTCCCTGGCTCGACAGGTGACGAGGGCGTGTCCCCGTGTGCGGTGGTGCGTGTTTGTGCGTGCTAATACAAGATAGGCCACTCCCACTCTGGCGGCGACGTCCTCATCCTGGGGAATCTGGGGAACAAGAACTCTATAAAACTTGACAGCGAGTGCATTGAAATCGTGCTCCCATATGGTGCTCCTCTTCTGTGCTCCCATGTAATGCTCAGACGTGTTCCCTTTTGGGTGCTCCTATTGTGTGCTCCGTGCAGGGATCATGCTCCCTTTTAAGGCTCCTTAAGCCTCCTCTTAAGATCCTTTCTCCGGAGAGAAGTTCGTTGTGACCTCTATGTAGATAATGTAGATAAACCCACTAGTAATCTTTATTCCCATCATCAAACTCCTTTAACTTATCAGCAGTCCTGTCCTGGTGGTGGTGGTGGTCGGAGCAAGCATCGTCCCGTGACCGTGGTTCCGTCGGGAGTGACTCCGAACCCACATGCAACAGGGGGCACGCGCGGCACTCTCCCCTTCCGCGTGGTACGCTGGCAAATAGTCGCATGATGCCACGAAGCTCTTATCATCTGCCGTAATGACAGGCCAAAAAAAAATCTAAAATCCTGTTCGTCGCTTTCTGCGCACCCAGATACCCTGCCATTATGCTGTCATGAGCCATCTTGAGCACCGTTTCTCGGCGCCGTTCGGGAACTCCCAACTGACGCACCTTCCACCGGTCCTTCTCCGTGTGGCATCTGTACAGCAGACCGCCTTCCTTCTCGAATAAAATGCTGCTCTCACCGTCACTGCACTTTAAGCTCTTGCCGATCTGTGCGAAGCACGGTTGCAGCGGTCGATTCTTTTCTCGATCGGCTGCATAGCTTTCGCCTTCATCGAAATGCGCTTCAACGTCCGGAGTACTCAGCTTCTGGAATTTTGGCGGTCCCTTTTTGGCCTGAGCGCGAGTTACTATGGCGACGGTGGCTTCGGCGACTGGACATACCTTCAAACTGTCCCCTCGTCTGGTCTACTTTTATCGTCAGGAGCCCTGGCGCGCTCTATATTACCAAGTATCAGGTCGTATAGTTGATCCTGCATACATAACGCTGCGAGATTTCCGCTGGAATACACGGTCTGCATCTGCACTTGCGTTTCTGGGAGCATCTTCACTGTCCCGTCGACCAAGTAAACAGGATTACTTGCCCGTTATCTGGTCATCTGGTACCAAGTCTCCGGATAATCACGGTATTGCAACCGGTGTCACGCAACGCAATGATTGTTTTCCCAGCCAAACTGCCGGCAACTACGGGTAGTCCTTTCACCAAAGGACTTGGCCGCGCTGTTCGAACCGTAGGGACAATAAGAATACGGCTATTGTTTTTCAGCTCTGCGTAGCAGTCGCATTTATTTTCTTCTGCTTCTTTTAGGGGTGAGTACAGACAGGCCGCCTGAGTTTTGTCGGGTGTGCCGCGCCGCCACCGATCCGCTCTGTGGCCTTTTCTATCACACTTGAAGCAGTGGAGGGGGTTTTTGTCCGCGACACTCCTCCGACAGTGCGCGGCACTGTCCTACCCTGCCGGAGAGATAAAATCGACACTTCCTTCACGCCGGGTTTCCGGTCTTCGCCTCCCGCTTTGTGTCCTTCCTCCCGACTTTTTTCCCTCCTTCTCGCTAAGCTGCCAACGCCTTGAGCGTACAAAAACTGGTCGGCGAGACTAAGCGTGTCTTGCAGTGTTTATGCCTTACTTTCCTTTAAGTACAATGACATGCTCGCGTGACAACCGTTCAAAACTGGCTCCTTAATGCAGAGCCCACGAAGGGGCTTATACTTTTGGTGTATTTCAGACAGCTCCACCCAGCGGTCGAGATAATGACTTAGACGCGCTGCATATTGTGCGGCTGTCTCGCCGTCGGGCATCCGAATTAATACCGAGCCAACTCAACTCCCTATGCTGTCCCTAGCTGAACCAAACCTGACGCTGCCTGTTCCCTGTAGTCTTTTAGATGTCGCCAACAATTGTTTGTGACTGCGAGGCGTGCGTTTTTGCACGTTTTTTACGCTCGCGAACTTCAGTCGCCGCCACTGACGATCCATCATGGCGTTGCGAGGAGTACTGGTTGGGGATAGTCAGCTGAAGCGTTTGTGCAGGTCTCGTCTACGGTTGCGCCCGTCGCTTGAGACCTACACATTCAGCTTCAGCGGCTACGACGCCGTGCGCCTTGCAAGCGCTGTGCGGCGCATCAACCTGCTGCGCGCAGACTTCTTGTTGTGTACGTGGGAGGCAACGACCTTTCTAGGCCCAACACAAGTCCGCAGGAGATTTGTGACAACATCAAGGTGTGTATACGTGGTGGTACAACGCGTCGAACTTCTGCCGTTTTCAGTAACGAGCTCTGAACTAGCATTTCGCATCCTAGGCCCTCGCCCTGCAGGTGCTACGCGACGTGGCCCCTTTGGTTCTCATGGTGAAGGTCCTGCCACGCTGGTTGATCACGGCGGACGCCGAGGCGAGCCGTAGCTGGTTGAACCGCCGTCACCTGATCAACCACAAGCTGACGGCTACGCTTAAGCGGACGCCGTCTGTGTTCATCCTGATACGTAGTGGTGCAGGCAAGGGCTTATTAGGCTGCCCCACTATATTTTATGTGTTCATCCTGAACCCAGACGAGAGCACCGACATGCTTGTCTTGTTGTATGCCTTTGGAGTGCCCAAAAAGGCAAGTAGAAGACCAAATGAACATAGTGCTGGCTTGCAACATTTATTCGGCGTACAGGAAATCTCGGTTTGTTTGTGGTGACACAAAAAACAAGCAGTTTAGGAAAAGTTGTTTGTAACTGCCGGCCTCTCTGGTAAAAGAGAAACTGAGCATACATTGAGATAGCCTTCGCCCCCTGCTGCTGTCCTCTCAGCTTTCATATTTTACTGTATCAGTTGCACTTTATATTTTTCAGGGCAAAACCATTGCGAATTAAAGCGTGCACCCACAGGTACTACAGCGCAGTCGTCCATCATGGGCAGTGTTCTACCTTGTTGGCATACTCTCTCAACTGCTTGCAAGCATACTAACTGCTTGCTGCAAGAGAAATAATTGCATGCAGTATACCACACGTTGTGTGCTGACTTCACGAACTCTTAGTAACAACCCATGACAACGCATGTTGACATGACTACTTTCGCTATTCAGTTGCGCACATTACAAAATTATGAAAAGAACATTAAATATGTATTGTTTAGATTTCTCTGAATCGGTCTTGTCCCGACGAAATGGACAAAAGTTTTCAGCAGCCATGCGTGCGGGTGACATGTGCCAGTTGCCCAACCTATATTCTTATTTAAATTGAAGAAAATTCACGGCAGCCATCACGTTTTGTGAATGCAGTTTGCTCACAGCTTTAAAAAAAAGAAGGAACACACTGTTGCTGTCATTCTTTACCTGCACAATCTGCCACACAATCTCAAGAGGTTGCCCGATGTTAATGTTGGTTTTTCAGCACCTAAAATGCTGGGGAACATACGTAAAATGATGATAGTTGTTAACTGAGTGAGTGTTCAGAAGAGTGCAGGGTCTTGTCTCTCACTCACGGCAAGTGGTACGTTCGATAGAGTAGCTGGTGTCATTATAAAACTCTCAGTAGGCTTGCCAGCAAAGTTAAAACTGGCCATGGAGGATGCATGGCTGCACATTGCAGTACCAGTGGATGCTTATATGTCGGTTTGCAGATTCATTCTAAAAAACATGAAGGTAAATAGGAGCCTAAAACTATAGAAAATCAGAAGACTGCAGCAGGAGGTGGTGACTCTATCACTATATGCTGGCTATCATGACGCAGAGCTCACCTAGCTAAGCGGCACATGCAGGCATTAAAGTATGCTAGCACGTCTGCTTGGTGACCTGCCGTCACTATATGTTCAGACATTTTATCTTCACTTTGTTTTCCTCAAAGACCACTTCTAGAGGTATTACATGAGGGGTGAGGCTACAGATATTTGAGAAAAAAAAATAGAAGTACAGGCATTGCCTTTGAAAATGCATTGTCGAGGCTTCAAGATATGAAAATGGGCATGTGATGCCGGCGACCTCATGGGGAAGGGAATTGCTATCCACCACTGCCCGGGTGAAAAACAGATCCTGAAAACGTTGTGCGAGCAACAGGCCGAGTTATCTGGAACGGATGCATAGCGTGGTGAGATATGTGGGTGCGATGCACAATGTATGGTGCTTGACTGAGTGAACTGTGAAGAATTTTGTGCACCAAACAAAGGCTGGCAATGCGGCGTCAAAGTAAGAGGTTTTCAAGGCTGTCCTTCAGAGATGAAACACTGGTGAAATAAGGGTATGGGGCATGATGCACGAAATGAATGGCATGGCTTTGAATTGATTTGAGCACATCTGTTAGGTGTATCTGAGGTTGGTTCCAGGTGGGACTGGCGTACTCAGGTTCTGATCTGATACGTGTTTTATACACCATAAGTTTCACGTGTTCGAATTTTGTTTTAAGCAAGTGCTGTGTTTGTATGGTCTGCTTTGTTTCTGCCTGTTTTTGTGTTGTTTACTTCGAAAATGTATAAGGCAGAAATTTACTGTACCTCTATACTGTTGTGATGCTTTAAATGTTTCCCCGCGCTGGTTGCTCAGTGCCTAGGGCGCTCACCGAGCCCTGTAACAAAATGGCGTCCATGTGCTGCTGTCTGATATTGCAAATGGTCGAGGTTAATTTCGAACCCTCCACTGCAGCAGCCCTCATAACTCAAGTCAGTTTGGGACATTAACCGTTTCACGTGTTGCCTCAATTTGCCCTATTTCTCAACAAATTGTATTTTATTTTCACCATCGCTTCTTGGATGCAGCTAAAGTACCAAAGAGGCACCTCTTTGGCTCCGATTAGTACCATCTGTCTGGTGGTGAAGGTGTGGAAGAGCTGGCTGAGATCCTCGTCAGGAGCCTGGAAAAGGTGTATGGACCAGGCATCCTTGCTCCTTTCTCAAGGGTGCCAACCAGGCACATAATTTACGCGTGTCATCGCTGCGGTACAAAGGCCAATGTGAATGGGGACTGTTACGAGCACTGCAGGCCATAGAACCTGCACTACTACCTGCGGTTCTCGTAGCCGTGGGTACTATAGTGACTGTGAGACCTATTTCTGATGTCCTTTTGAGCTACATCTGCTCCTTGGAATCTGTTGACATCATCTGGGGTTTTTGACATGCACTGACATCGCAGAGCATGCAGGCTTTTTTGCATTTAATCTTCACATAACGTGCCACCGCTGCGGTTGAAATTATTTTGGAGCTCACTACTGTTGCGTCGCTTATGGTCTGTATGAAGCTTTGGTTCTTTGAACCCCGCATAAGGATTATTCACATCCACTAATGTTGTGCTGGCCTGCTTGCCAGCCTGCATTGGCAAGCTGGAAATCTTGGATGGGAAGAACAATTGGGAAAGTGTGGAACTCTACTTACCCGCAAGCTATGTCGCTGCGAATGGCAAGCTGTTTTATAAACTTTTGGTGCAGCTACGTCTTCAGTGGTTTGGAATAACGGCACCCCAGAACTATGTAGTGCTGCACGTTGCCACTATTCGAATATTTTCCATGGAGTTAAAGCACTTGCAGAGCTTTGCAGTGCCCCGTCACCAATGTCGTCGTCTGCAGTACCTGGTTCCATATTTCCCACAAATACAAGCGACCATGTATTATACAGCTTGCCTCTGTTCACAAACTGTCACAAGCGAAATGTTAAGCTCTGAATCGAAGACATTTAATGTATGCTGCAGTTTGCTTTGTGGTTCTCTTTGCCAGCAGTAAACTTCGAGGAAAAGCCAACAACCGGTATCAGACGAGGTAGCAGGCACCTGGCTTGGGACCCATGGAGCTGAGCAATCATGAATGCATTCATCAACGACTAACAGAATGGCGATACCAGCTCATTACAAGGTACAACCCAATTGCCTGCTGCTCGGCAGTTATGCTTACACCAAGCTGCAAATTACTGACTGTCTAACACACCTGTTGCACAATATGAGTATAGCCACACAGTGGTGATCATTAGTCATCACATTTATTGCAGTCTGCGCAGGCCGTTACCTGGCTCCATTATGTACAGACTCGGCCAACCCTGGCCCTGTGCTCAAGTGAACCGTTGCCGTCACAGCCATGTGAATGCCCTTTCCAGGCTCCCTTTTTGAGGCTGACCAAGCGTGAAGCTGTTCGTTCAACTGAGGGAAATAGCAGACATCAACTGCTGCCTCTGCTGCAGCTCTCTAGCCCGACACATCATCTTTGGAAGTGGGGTCTGCTCCTGCTGCAAAATAAGCTTGGTACTGCACCCTTTTTTCAATGCTGTGGTGCGCATGTCTTTTATCCAGGCCTGTCATTGACTGACACTGTTTGAATCAAGTGCCGTGGAGAGCGTTGCCTACTATGTATATGCCTAATGAAAAAGCATCAATGACTCCGGCAGTCAGGTGCAACAGCACCACTTCCTTACTCTTTAGCCCCTTGCGTTCCATAGTAGCCTTTCAGAAGATCTTCAGGGCTCGCAGCTGTGTTGTGCAATTTTCTCTCTCAACGTTTCAAGCTACAGAACAGTCGGTACTAGACCTACCTCCAAGAGCATGTCTATTCTTATCTCGGTACCCCCTTGTCTTGAGATTCATAGAATCTATGTCTGCAAAACTAGGACCATCTTTTAATTGGCGAGCCCAGGATACAAGAATTTCTCAAGGTTAAAATGAATGAAGTTCACAAGCATTGTTCCCGTGTACATTCTGCTGTGGTGCCTAGCACGTCACTGCCTGGGTAGAGAAGGAGCAACTGTAATAGGAGGCTGGTAATGCACTTCTGTTTTTCAAGACGGCAAGGAGGGGTCACTTCAATCATTGTGACATGTTGTGATGCGTTGTGTACTGAGGGAACTTGGTCAGTCAATGACTGGACGTTTCCAACTGTTATGTGTTTATTGCAACTGTAGAAACTGCTTGAAGAGTACAAGTGTGATAGTGTGCGGGTGTTACCTTTTATACAAATATTTTAGCTCTGCACATTTCTTGACCCAGTTCCTCCCCTCATGTTTATTTTTTGTAGCGCAGAAGAGTAAAATAGCAGGGTAAAAGTAATGCTTATTGAATGTCAGTATGGGTAGCGTTGGTTGAATGGTCCTACCTGTTCTGTGTATATGGCAATGTCTGGTCATCGAAAAATATCACACTAAGTGTTTACATGCTGAGTGTGTTTCTGCGACTGCAGTTTTTGAGTTGCTCTAGCTTCTTGGAGAGTGGTACCGCAAAGTGGTGCTGAGGAAGGATTTTATCACATCTAACCATACTTTACCTATTAGTCAGCCCTGTAACATTCACACTGCTTCTTCTCATGCGTTTTTGAGTGCGATCTGCATTGGAATGATATGCAGCCATTTGCTGTGCATTAGAGTTTACACTGACCACGTAGCTCAAAGAGGTGTTCCTAAAAGCCTTGCACCCTGTCACACAAGAGTATGCTTACGGTATGGAATGGTAAGCGCTCTGTGTGTATGCAAGCCTATAAAGCAGAGAGAAGGCTTCAAAGGGGAAGCTCAAGACGCAGGTTATACATGAATGAACAACAAAAAAGCGCACTACACATACACCAAGATAACGCAACAGAAAACACCGCAGTCCTATCACACTAATGGTCCTCGTGCGTAAACCACAGAGTCGCACTCATACGCTCTTGCTACCAAATGCGGGTAGTTTACGCTATCTCGGACGTGGAGTACGGACAAAAACTCAGGTGGTACCTTGTTTCAAGAGACGCTGCTCTTCCATGAGAGGATTGTTGAGCAGGATCAGGTGAAGGTGTAGCAGCAGCGGCGGCCTTACACAGCAGGAGCAGCACCAGGCGCCGAAGATGACGCTGAAGTGCAGCCGAATTGAGCTCCCTCCGCGTGCCGGCATCACGCGCCGTTCGGCTGCACGCCACCATACGTTCTATCACTTCAGCCAGTAAATAAATCATTTCCTTCATCGTGCCGGCCTCATACTGATTGGCGTAACAAACTCTTGACTCCAGACGTCCGCTCGAACACCCAAAACTATACAACCTCGCTCTCCTTGCCCATCCGCGCCCTGATGCACCCCTATGCCTTATGACCGAGACCTCCGACTCCAGCGTTAGAGCCGTGCTACACCAGCTCGTGGATGGTCCTTGGAGCCCTCTCTTTTCTCCCGCTAGCTTTCCGCCGCCAAAAGCCGCTTCAGTACTTCCGACCATGAACTTCTTGCCATGTACATGTGCGTGGGGCATTTCAAGCACCTCCTAGAAGGTCGGCACTTCCACGTACACTGGAGACGCGCCCTCCACGTGCGGTCTCTCCCCACCAACATGTCCAAAGAGGACCATAATGGCAAGCGCCAGGCGCGGGCGGAAGCCTTGGACCGCCATTTTGGGAATAAACCAGGAGTCTTCTACGTGGACGCCTCCGGCCCGGACCCTAAGGAATGGTACACGGCCGCGGTCGTCCACGAGGGCAAAACAGTATACGCCCTTACTTTCAAGGCCCAGTCAGCAATTCACGCAGAAGAGGTCGCCATCGCCCTGGCAGCCTCCGACTCCTCCTCCAAATACATAATCACCGACTCGCGAGGGGCTTGTCGAAACGTCGAGCTAGGGTGGGCGACTCCCCTGGCTTATCTCATCTATCAAAATTGTAGCCGAGACTCCGATCCTGCGCACCGATCTATTATTTGGGCTCCAGGTCACCAAGGCCTCCACGGAAACGAAGCAGCCGACGCCGCCGCCCGCGCGCTCTCTCTCCGGGCGTTTCCCTCGGGACCCGTCGATGACCAGGACTCCGATTTCAATCTGGTTTACACTTTTAAGGAAATATGCGATTACTACAAATCCACCCATCAAACTCTTCCCACTCCTTGCAAAGGGCTGGGGAAGGCCAACGAGCGGGTACTCCTGCGCCCGCTCACTAACACGATGCTGTGCCCGGCAACTCTAAAGCATTTCAATCCTCAATTCGACGGGCGGTGCTCGCACTGTGGGGAGGTGTCGGACCCCTACCACATGGTGCGGGCCTGCCAGCAGAACCCATCCATACCCCCTATCCCAAACCCCACCCGAGAGGACTCGGAGGCGACCCTGTCCGGCTGCTGCACCCTCCAGGCCCAAAGGGCCTTAACGCAGCGTGCCCGGGCTGCGGCAACCGCCAATGGGGTGCCTGACTAGGCATCCCCACCTAGTGGTTGTAAGGGCGTGACCCTTCAGGTCACGGACCCCAACACCTCTCTCTATAATTAATAAATGTTTTTACCACCACCCACATCGTCACCGATCACAAACCACTTATTGTTGCCATCAAATCGGGGAGCGGTAAATTTTCGCCCCGCGAAATTCGTCACCTTTCGTACGTGGCAGAAATCGCGACCGACATCAGACGTGTGCGAGGTCTTGATAACTCCCCGGCGGATGATCTGTCACGCGTGACTCCTTCTCTCCCCTGTACTGCTCCATCACAGAACCTCGACTTTTCCGTCCTTGCAAAAGCGCAGCAACATGACTCGGAAGTTATGGACCTTCGCAAGAACCCTCATTCGCTGGTTCTCCGTGAAATTCTCCTCCCTTCGTGTCCCGTCCCCATCATCTGCGACACTTCGGCCGGCACTCCGCGCCATTTGGTCCCCTCTACTTTCGTCGTCTTGTCTTCGACGCCCACCACAGCCTGTCCCATCCCGGAATTCGCACCACGCAGCATCTTCACGCAAAACGTTACATCTGGCCCGGCATCAACAAGGACGCGCGCACCTGGGCCCGTGCCTGCCTGGCTTGCCAGCAGTCTACAACTCAGCGACACACGACCTCTCCCTTCGGCTCGTTTTTTGACAACGTCCACATCGATATCTTGGGTCCCTGGCCACCTTCCGCTGCACTGTCATAAATTCTTACTTGCATCGATCGATTTACTCGCTGGACCGAAGCGTTCCCTCTGCCTGGTCCCACCAGTGACACCATCGCCAGAACCTTCGTCGCCGGCTGGGTCCCCCGGAACGGAGTTCCCTCGACCATCTCCATTCACCGTGGCGCCCAGTTTGAATTTTCGCTTTTTAGTAACCTTATGACTTCACTTGGAACTTCCCGAATTAGAACTACTGCTTACCATCCCATCGCCAACGGCATGATCGAACGCTCCCATCATTCGCTAAAAACATCCCTCAAAGCACAACTCGACACCACCGACTGCATGGCCTCCCTACGACTGGTTCTGGTCACCCTCCGTGCTACGCTGAAACAGTATTGTTACGACGATGTGGCAGTGGAAGACGAAGTGGCCTCTCGCGTGAAAGGACGAACGAAGATGCGGTTAATGCAGCTCCCTGTTCGTGTTGGTGCTCCCTGCTAGGAAAACTTTATTCTAACCCCCAACAATTGTAAATAAATGTAAATAGTATTTCCCCGTAACATCCTTGGTGGAGGTGCGGCAAGACGGAACTATGTAGCGGACGATACCTGCCATGGCCGACAGTGACGGAAGCATCCCCCCAACATTCGGCAGCATCGGTGTCCTCCGTCGTCCTCACTCACCCTCGTGATCCTGGACCCTTCTCTGGGGCGATGACGCCTACGTCGAGACTTGGCTTCGCAGGTATGAATGGTGCAGCGCTAACAACCACTGGAACCAAACTTTCATGATTGCGAAGATAGTTTTTTACCTTAAGGACACGGCGTTCAAGTGGTATGATACCAACGAAGAGACACTGACCAGTTGGGCTGGCTGGAAGCAGAAGCTTATCGACCTTTTCGGCAAACCAGTCGGCCGGCAGCTTGCCGCTAAAAGGGATCTTGCCAGTCGCGCCCAGCCATCCACGGAGTCCTACGTCTCTTATATTCAAGATGTGTTGTCTCTGTGTTACACAGTGGATACAAAGATGAGCGAGGCTGAAAAAGTCGGACAAGTGCTCAAGGGCATCGCAGACGACGCCTTCAGTCTGCTCATCTACAAAAACTGCGACAAGATCGCCGACATCATAAAAGAATGCCGCCGCTTCGAGGACGCCAAAAACCGACGGATCACCCAGCATATCGCACGCCTGTCCAACACGGCTGCGTCTTCCTCCTGCCAAGATCTTTGTTCTCAGAACCAGCCGACCTCACCTGAGAACGTGACCCGTATTGTGCGGCTTGAAGCAAATGGTCCGGCTCCCTTAGCAACTCCTGTGGCCGACCAGCCGTTGAGCCTTCCACTTATTCAAGCCGTCGTGCGACAGAAAATTGCTAACTTGGGATTCAACTCAGTCGCCGCTATTCATCCTCCCCAAGTACCCGAAGTCCCTCCCCTTCACCTCTCCGGCCTGTTTATGCCACTCCCCGACCACGCAATCCCTCCGAGTGGCGTACGCCTGACGACAGGCACATATGTTTCAATTGTTCCCGTGTAGGCCACATCGCCCGTCATTGCCGTAGTCGATGGTACTCCTCCCAGCGGACCCGTTCCTCGATTCCCCCTTTTCGCCCCGACGCTGCCCGCTCAAGCCCTTTTTCGCGATCCTTGGACCCATCGAGCCCCACCACCGACGTCTCGCCTCCCCGCTTCAGCCGCTCACCATCCCCACAGCGCCACCAGTCCCGCTCACCGCAACGACCACGCGTTGCCTGTCCTAGCCCCCACGGACGATCACAGGCTGAAAACTAGCTTCTGCAGCGTCTAGAGGTGATGCTGCAGTGACGACCCGGCCCAAAAGCCTCGTTTAGTTTTTCGTGCCCCGCGAAATTTACTGGCCATACAAGTCGATGGGGTTGCCGTCTCTGCTCTGGTTGACACGGGAGCCTACATTTCTGTGATGAGTTCCCACCTACGTTGCCGCCTCCAAAAAGTGCTGAAGCTTGCTCCTACAGCCGTTGTTCGAGTTGCCGACGGCACAACGTCCTGAGTCCTCGGCCTGTGTGCTGCTCGTGTGAGGATTTCTGATCGCCAAACCACCGTGCTCTTTACTGTTCTTAAGCACTGCCCTCTTGAAATCATACTCGGCCTCGATTTCCTTAGTGAGCGCGCAGCCCTTATTGACTGTGCTACAAGTGTTGTTGAGTTGGACCTACCGTTACTCTTAGAACTACCTGCCCCGGTTGTGCACCGTCTCTGTACTGCCGAGTTCGCCCGCTTACCACATGCAGCTGCTACGTACGTTTTGTTTAAATCTCTCCCACCTCTTTCCAAGGTCATCACTCCTGACCTTGATTTGCCAATCACAAAGAATGCTGCCCTTGCACACACAGTTGTCACAGTATCGGCAAACAGCGCATGTCTACCTGTTCTCAACTTCAGTACGCACGTCCAGACGCTTCCTCATGGCATGCGCCTCGCCACGCTGTCCCCGACCGACGAGTACGTGATCTCCGCAGTCACAAACTGTGTATCGCCCTCTTCGTACGGTCATTTCACCGCTATTTCGAGACCTGACCACTATGATCGCTTCCGATCTCTCCGCAGACCAAGCACAGGCGCTTACCCATTTACTGGCATCCTTTCAGGACATATTTACGATACGATATATTTTATTAACTCTCACAAGGTTACATCAGCAACAACGAGAGAGGACGCAAGGCAAAAAGCTGCGTTGTTGCAGCTTGAGAGACACCCTGCGCCCTCTGCCGGGGTGTATAGCCCAGCAGCTGATCACATGACAACAGTGGAAGGGCGCACTCACAAACACACACACAGAAAAAAGTAGTTACTGTTGCAAAAGGGTTGCAAGCCCCTAGGGTAGCGTTGGCCTGGCGGCCTGGGGCAAAGCTGGAAACATCCGAAGGTGCCGGCAAAGGATGAGTCGACTGGCAACAGAACAACTTGTTTATTCTGGCATCTCAAAAGAGCAGCCGGTCAGGGCGACCACGTTACTCGAAGGGCGAAATCGAAGTCTCCCTCGGCGTCCGGGGCAGCGGCTTTTTTTATACCCTCGGAGTCGAGGGCAAGAAGGAACGGCTGGGGAAGAGGCGTCCGATACGGCGACGCTTGAACATGTCCAGACGTGACGGGCGCGTCCGCCAGGCCGGCGCCGGTCAGACCTCCTCGCCTCCCAGTTGGGGAGCTCCTCTCCCCGGCTGCCGCGCTTTGACAAGCGTGGGCACCAACATGCACACACACACACACGCACGCACGACGACACGTGGCACTGAAACCTGCCTGGACGCGCTTGGCGGGAGGCGTTGCGGCAGCGATGAACGGGTCCAAATGACCGCCGCTTTGAACAAAGCCGCGGCGTCCGTTGCATCCGCGCCGGCTATACCGCGCGTCGTAGGCGAGACGTAACAGACCGCCCCGCCGGGAGAAGGAGATCCCGTTGGTCAGGGGACTGCATCCGCTGTCCAGAGGGATGTCGCTCGATGATGCTCGTAATCGAAACCGGTCGTCCCTCGACTTTGCTTGAGCGCAGCGCACAGAGAAGGCCTCGTTCTCGGGTTCAGGATCACATAGGACACTGCAAAGTCACTTCGGGAGAGTTGCCATTTTTGTGCTCGTTCCCAGCAAGCGTTAGAACTACGCCGAAACGCAACCGCTCAGTCAGCAAGCACGAGACAACCCTCACTAAGCTCTGCCAGGCTCTTTCCCCTTTTATACTACTGCCTAGTTCCTTACAGTAGTCAAGCAGCACTCAGAACGCGTCCACAAATTGGAAAATTGCACTAGAAAGCACATAATCACATTGAAGCACTAAACAAAAGCAATATGTTAAAAATGCTGCCTCAGGAAGAAAACATCAGTAACAAACTCAGTAACAAACAACTTTGAGGCGGATTCCTACGTTAGGGGCTTCGACTTAAGCCATCGGCGTTACCGTTGAGACTCCCCTTTTTGTAACGCACCTCAAAGGAATATTGTTGCAAAGCGAGGCTCCAGCGCAGGAGGCGGCCATTTTTGGGAGAGATGGTCTGCAGCCATTGGAGAGGGCAGTGATCCGTCTCAATGATAAACCTCGAGCCGGCTAGGTAGCATGACAATTTCTGAACGGCCCACACGAGACACGCACACTCTTTCTCGGTGGCGCTGTACGCCTGCTCACGACAGGTCAGCTTACGACTAGCATACAGGACGGGGTGTTCCACTTCTCCATTGTCCCTTTGGCACAGTACAACGCCCATGCCTCGCTCACTAGCATCGCACTGAAGAACGAACCCTTTTGTGTAGTCTGGCGATCGTAGCACAGGCTGGCTTGTTAGGGCGCTCTTTAGGGCGCTAAAAGCTCTTTCCTTTGTCTCGCTCCAGACGACTGTTTGGGGCTCTGTTTTTCTTAGAGCATCCGTCAGGGGAGCCGCGATATCGGAGTACCTGGGGATGTACCTCTGATAGTAGCCGGCGACACCTAAGAACGACCGAATATCGGTCTTCGTGCGCGGTTGCGGGAAGTCTCGCACAGCGGCCACCTTTATTTCAGAGGGGCGGCGACGACCCTGTCCAATCACGTGACCGAGGTAGACAACCTCGGCCTGTGCTAATTGGCACTTGGGAGCCTTGACTGTCAAGCCCGCTTCGCGCAGGCGGGTTAGCACTGCCCGCAAGTGTGCCATATGCTCAGACCAGGATGCGGAGAATATCGCTACGTCGTCTAAATACGGTAAAGCGAATTCTTCCTGTCCCCGCAACACTTTGTCCATGAGGCTTGAAAAGCAGTATGGCGCGTTCTTCAAACCAAAACTCAAAACTTTAGGACGGAATGTTCCCATTGGTGAAATGAACGCCGCATACCTACTAGCCTCTTCTGTAAGTGGAACCTGCCAATAACCCCTGACAAGATCTAGGGTGGAAATAAACTGAGCGCTACTAACTTTCTCAAGGCGCTCCTCGATGTTAGGGATCGGATAAATTTGATCCTTAGTGATGGAATTAAGCCTGCGGTAGTCGACGCAAGGACGAGGTTCCTTGCCCGGTACCTCAACTAAAATCAAAGGGGAGGTATAATCACTCTCACCCGCCTCAATAACACCGAGCTGTAGCATTTTCTTTACCTCAGCCTCCATAATATCGCGCTGGCGGGGTGACACCCGGTACGCCTTGGATCGTACTGGCTCTGGGGAGGTAAGTTCTATATCATGAGTAAGGACAGAAGTCCTACCAGGCCTCTCAGAGAACTGACCTTGAAACTCTTGTAAGAGTTGGTGTAGTTCGGTTTTCTGCTCAGCTGACAGCGGTGCTTTAATGATTAAGTCACTAATGACCTGATCAGTGTCTTCCCTGTTCGTCACTGAGCCTAGTCCCGGAAGCTCGACCGGAAGCTCTTCTAACTTTCCCTTGTCGGGCATTTCCTCTCCAGTACCTGGTGCCTTCAACGCTACAGGCTCAATTTTATCCAGTTCTGACGTGCTCGGAATATCAGCTTGCTGCGCCTCCGACCCTTTCTCATTGTTCGACAACGTCGGCCCCGCAACTACCGCCTTTGCAGCGAGCTCCCGAACTCTCGGTCTGGTTAAGGCCTGAACGCTAGCCTCACCAAACAAAAGCCCCTTCTCGCGCAGGAGGTGATCGGACCTGTTCGAAAAAAGGTACGGGTACTGGGGGGGCAGCATAGATGACACTACGGCCTCCGTCTCAAGTGCTCCGAAAGGTCCTTCAATAAGCACTTTTGCTACGGGCAGACACACGCTGTGAGCTTCCACGGCTTGCTTGATCCATGCGCACTCGCCCGTGAACATATCGGGTTCTACGTAAGAGGGGTGAACTACATCCATTGTAGCTGCGGAATCACGAAGCACTCGGCACTCTTTCCCGTTCACGAGGAAGTCTCGCATGTAAGGCTCGAGAAGCTTCATGTTCTCGTCCGTGCTGCATAATGACAAAAACACGACTTTTGTTTTTGTTTCTGGACACTGCGCCAAAAAGTGACCCGGCTTCTGGCACGTATAACACACGCGCGCTTGCCTCGCCTCGAACCGCTTTCTGCGTTCGGCTTCGGCTGCCGCCGTCTCCTTACGTTCGGTCGGACTGCTTTCACTCGCATCCGCACTACGCGTGTCCCCCCTTGCTCTCATGGGTGTGAACTTCGGCCTCTCAGACTTGGAGCCAAATTCACCCTTTTGACCGTCCTTAGCTCCGCGAGCCCGACGCGTCACAAACTCCTCGGCTAGCTCGGCGGCTTTAGCCACTGTACTAACGTCTGGCCTATCCAAGACCCAGTACCGCACGTTCTCAGGTAACCGACTATAAAACTGTTCCATCCCGAAACACTGCAGAATTTTCTCGTGGTCACCAAACGCTTTCTCTTCTTTGAGCCACTCCTGCATGTTTGACATAAGCCTGTAGGCAAACTCTGTATATGACTCATTTCTGCCTTTTTCATTTTCCCGAAACTTCCGACGGAACGCCTCCGCTGACAGCCTGTACTTTTTTAGCAGACTCGATTTCACTTGGTCGAAATCCTCTGCCTCCTCTCTCTTCAAGCGAGCGACTACGTCGGCCGCCTCGCCGGGTAACAAAGTGAGCAAGCGCTGTGGCCACGTTTCCCGAGAGAACCCCTGCTTCTCGCACGTTCGCTCAAAGTTAACCAGGAACAAACCAATGTCCTCTCCAAGCTTAAACGGCCGCATCAGGTCAGTCATTTTGAACGATACCCGTTCTCCTGCACCGTGTGCCTGACTTCCATTACGAGCGCGTTCCATCTCTACCTCGAGACGCTTCATTTCTAAAGCGTGGTCGCGCTCTTCTTTCTCTTTTTGTTCTTTACGTTCGCGCTCGGCTTTCTCTTTTTGCTCTTTACGTTCGCGCTCGTTTTTCTCTTTTTCTTTTTGTTCCCTCTCCTCAATGGTCTCAAGGCATTCCGACAGCTCGTCATCCTCAGCCTCCAACTCAAGAATCGCCCTTAGCAGTTCTGGTTTTCTGAGTTTGTCTGAGACATCAAGACCCAACTCTCTTGCAAGCTCCAGCAATTTCGGTTTGCGCAACGACTTCAAATCCATGGCTGCTCCGAATGCTGCTTTCTCTACTGCCTACTATTGTCTTGCCGCAAACTAACCCGGCAGCAACGACAACACAATTACCAGCTCTCATTCTGACACTAACAAAAGCCTGGCAAAACTCAGAAGAAGAAAGTCCCGCACTCACCAAACCTTGCAGCCAAGAATTCAGCGCAGTCGTTCCGCTGCAGGCAACCAGTCATCACACAGGGCTCGTTGCACTGCTCCCGGATGGTCGTTGTGCTGCTCAGCGTACAGTTGACCGCATATCTTCGCTGCTGGCCTCCGTTGTCGGGATCCCACCGCTGGCAACCAGTTGTTGCAAAAGGGTTGCAAGCCCCTAGGGTAGCGTTGGCCTGGCGGCCTGGGGCAAAGCTGGAAACATCCGAAGGTGCCGGCAAAGGATGAGTCGACTGGCAACAGAACAACTTGTTTATTCTGGCATCTCAAAAGAGCAGCCGGTCAGGGCGACCACGTTACTCGAAGGGCGAAATCGAAGTCTCCCTCGGCGTCCGGGGCAGCGGCTTTTTTTATACCCTCGGAGTCGAGGGCAAGAAGGAACGGCTGGGGAAGAGGCGTCCGATACGGCGACGCTTGAACATGTCCAGACGTGACGGGCGCGTCCGCCAGGCCGGCGCCGGTCAGACCTCCTCGCCTCCCAGTTGGGGAGCTCCTCTCCCCGGCTGCCGCGCTTTGACAAGCGTGGGCACCAACATGCACACACACACACACGCACGCACGACGACACGTGGCACTGAAACCTGCCTGGACGCGCTTGGCGGGAGGCGTTGCGGCAGCGATGAACGGGTCCAAATGACCGCCGCTTTGAACAAAGCCGCGGCGTCCGTTGCATCCGCGCCGGCTATACCGCGCGTCGTAGGCGAGACGTAACATTACAAAGTATCTACATCTGACATTGGCATAATGTTACGCTTCTAATATCACTGGACAATATTAGCCGAAAACTACTCCACATTTTTATGTACAGGAAACTCATTAACAATCACCCGAGATACAATGCAAGTAAAAGAAAGTACACGAAGCTATATATATATATATATATATATATATATATATATATATATATATATATATATATATATATATATACATCTTCTAATCATGAACTGTGTACATTCAAATATGGCAATAAGTGTGACTAATTTACACCGTGAAGCCTCTTCAAGTATAATGTTATTTTGCAGAATATTTAGGTAATGTGATAAACTATATGTCAAGGACTGCTTACCGTATGTGGTGCGGCAGAAAGGTACACACCATGACATTTTGTTCCGTGTATTGTAGGATGGGATCGAACGAGTTAGGTTGAGACTTGACAAAAGGAAATCATTATTAGTGGAAACAGCATTTTTATACATTGAAATTAGCTTGAATGGGAATAACTCTGATATTGTCATGATATTAAACTTTGCAAAGTAGGGACCCGTATGAGTACACCACGGTACATTAGCTATTAATCTAATTGCTCGTTTTTGAACAATTAGAATTTTCATTTGGTTTTGCTTGGTTGTTTTCCCCCATACGATGAGACAATAGGTTATATATGGCAATATAAATGCATTGTAAATAATATTTTTATTTTAGGGGGAAGTGTGTGTCTTTGGCGGCATATGATGCCATTAATCCTGTTTATCATAGCGCACATATTCTCAATATGTTTATCCCAATTTAGAGATTCGGTGAAAACAACATCAAGACATTTCACAGCTCGCACGACCCCAGTTTTTTTTTTCCTAACCAAAGGTCGAGATTTGCACGCACCATTCTGTTTTTAGCGCGAAACAATATTGCTTTCGTCTTGGTAATGTTTACTTTTAGGAAATTCTTAGAGGACCATTGACGCAGGAATTCTAAGAACTGATTGCCGAGTGCTAGTAGGTCAGTTTCTGTATTACCCAAGGCAAGCATTGTGAGGTCGTCTGCATACGCTATTATGTGTACAGGAAGAGGAGCGGAAAATATATCATTAACGTAGACATTAAATAACAGCGGCCCCAGAATGCTGCCCTGGGGTACACCAGAGAGGATAGGTTGTGAGTTTGATATAGCGTGGTTAAAGGAGACCATTTGTTTACGATATTTCAAATATGATTGAATTAAATATAAGCTCGTTCCTCTAATGCCATAGTGATTGAGTTTATATACCAGTAAATCATGACTAAGCAGGTCAAATGCTTTTGAAAAATCCACAAATATTCCAAGTACAAGGGGCTTTTCCTCAAACGCATTTATTATAATCTCTTTTTGCTTAATTAGTGCCATTTCCGTGGACCTTTGTTTTCTGAAACCGAATTGACTGTCTGATAAGACTGAATGTTTAACTAGAAAATTATGAATTCTCACGTAAATAATCTTTTCTAGGCCTTTGAATAATATCGGAAGAATTGAAATAGGCCTGTAATTAGCCATATCCGACGTAGCACCACCTTTGTGAATGACAGTCACTTTTGCTACCTGCATATCGTTTGGAAAGACTCCGGATGCTATTGCTAGGTTGTAGATATACATCAGCATTGGGGCTAGTATGTCAACTACAAATTTGAAGGGTTTGACCTGAAAGCCATCTTTATGTTCAGCTCTGCTATTTCTTAGATTTCAAAAAACTGTCATGATTTCATCTTCATGTGTAGGATACATGAAGAGGGATTCCGGAATACATGGCGTGTTATACGCGTAACCCACAGTTGTGTCAGAGGGACAGCATAATGTTTTGGTTACGTTAACAAATAAATTATTAAATTCATTACACAGTTCCTCCCCACTAATTGGTATACCATCCTTCATTCTTGTCGTTATAGTTGTTTTTGAGGTGCGATTTAGTAATTTGTTGAATTGGTCCCACTGGTTGTGAACATTTCTTTTGGATCCCTCGGAAGATGCATTACTAAAATACCTTAATTTGGCAGTTTTTAGCTCTCGATTTAGCTGGTTTCGGTATTTTTTATATTTCTCAAGCTTGGAAGGCTGCCGCGATTTCATGAATTGTGCAAACATTTTCTCTTTGGTCTTTATTTTGCGCAGCAGTTCTTGCGTAACCCATGGCTTCTTAGGATTGGGTTTGCGCGGACTGACTTGCGGGAAACATTTATCATAGACTCTTTTTATTTTGAACAAAAATACATTATACGCCTCATTCACGTCTTTTAAAGATAGCACATCGGCCCAACTTGTTTCATATAGCATCGAACGAAAACGGTCAAGTGTGGTGATATCAATGCGTCGAAAAAGTGGAGAGGGCGGTGCGGGGACTCGATAAGGGCGCTCAGATGGGACGAAAGCAAAAACAGGAAGATGGTCACTATGTCGGACAGTATAGTGCCAGCTTTTTTTTCGCATTTTTCAGCGTTTGTGATTACAATATCAATGGAGGAAGATGTAGAGCACGTGATGCGTGTAGGTACTTCTATAAGATTGGGAAAGCCATAGGCATCTATTAAGCTTTTGAATTCTCGTTGAGGTGCTGAATCACATCGCGTATCAATGTTCAAATCACCCGATAAATACAATACTTGCTGGTTTGCTGTTGCATAATCAAGCAGGCTTTCGAGAACGTCTAGGCAGCTTCTCAAATTTCGATCAGGAGGACGTTATAGAACGGTGAAAAGGTTATTTCCACCTTCTACTGTCAGCATTTCAATATCTGGGTTAGAAACTGTGAATGATTTGTTTTCTACCGCAGCTAATGTGTCCAATATCTGTAACGACACTCCACCACCTCGGCGCTCAGGTCTATCGAGAACAAAATGTGCATAGTTACTTAGAACTAAATAGTTTGCATGCTCTTGGTACCAGGTCTCGGTAAACATAATTACATCAAAAGAAAATTCGAAAGCAGGAAAAAGGGCTTCTATTTCATCAGCTTTGTTGTTAATTGAACGGCAGTTCAAGTGAAAAAGTTTTACTGCATTTGTGCTAACTAGCTTATTTAACTGTGCTGAATCAATCAGGTGATAGCAGTCCATGATGAGGGGTAACTTCTTAGGTCATCTTTTCCACATCACTGCTATTCGTTATCTTTAGCAGCGTGCTGTTTTCAGATTTCCGGGCATAGATCTGGCCTCCACGCACCCAGACAATCTTCCACTTTGATTCGCGCTTCTTATTGACCGCCAGCCCCAGCAAGCGCTTGCGATCTGGGCACAGGTGCTCGTTCACATACACTGGACTCGTTTCCTTGAACCCAAGGTCTGTACATGACAGCCTCGTTTTTCGCGCCTTTTCAAGAAAAGCGTCTCGCTTCTTTCGATACAAAAATTGTGCGACTATGTACTTCTCTGTTTTGCTTCCATGAACGGCCACCCTATGACATACGTCTATGTCGGAAGGCGCAACACTTTCGCCCACTTTTTCACCTAGTCTATTCAGGATATGAAGCAAGTTTTCATCGGGGCTTACGGGTATTCCTTTTAGTTCTACATTTGCATTCCGGGAATACTGTTCACAATTTACCAGCCGTGCCTCACACAATTTGACCTGGGCAGCAAGAGAATCACAGTTATTTCTTAAAATTGCATTTTCTTCACGCAATTCCTTAATTTCCTCGACTGTGCTCTTGAGGTAATCCTTCATCTCATCATATTTCTCACTGATGAATAACATACTAGCTTTTATTTCTCTGAGCTCGTTACGGACGTCGCGTTCAAGTGATTCTCTGAAAGCTTTAAATTCAGCCCTGATTTCTTTCTTCATTTCTTCCAGCGCTAGCGCTAGTTCCTTGCTGATTTTGAACATGATAGTTTCAGGCAAGCTGTGAAGAAATCGCAAGAGCAGCAATTTACAAATGACAGCAGCGGCGTGGCAGCTTGCAACCTACAGAAATATATAAAGCAAAATGACCAACCTGCAGCAAAGCAAATAGTGGAATTAGCCTCTGCGTCGGTCGTGCTGCTCACGCCACTGCCGCCATGTGAAGAGCGGTCCACGCCGTCCCCGAGCTTTTGTAGCCGCAGCCCGCCGACGTCACCACGCCTGGTCCAATCGTCGGCGCACAGGTATCCTTAGATCTCTTCGGCGCACGATGCTTTCTTCCGGAAAGATATGGGCCTGGAAGATACGGGCCTGTCTGTGCCTGGAAGGTGCCGGCGTAGCTGCAGCAAAGCAAATTGTGGAATTAGCCTCTGCGTCGGTCGTGCTGCTCACGCCACTGCCGCCATGTGAAGAGCGGTCCACGCCGTCCCCGAGCTTTTGTAGCCGCAGCCCGCCGACGTCACCACGCCTGGTCCAATCGTCGGCGCACAGGTATCCTTAGATCTCTTCGGCGCACGATGCTTTCTTCCGGAAAGATATGGGCCTGGAAGATACGGGCCTGTCTGTGCCTGGAAGGTGCCGGCGTAGCTGCAGCAAAGCAAATTGTGGAATTAGCCTCTGCGTCGGTCGTGCTGCTCACGCCACTGCCGCCATGTGAAGAGCGGTCAACGCCGTCCCCGAGCTTTTGTAGCCGCAGCCCGCCGACGTCACCACGCCTGGTCCAATCGTCGGCGCACAGGTATCCTTAGATCTCTTCGGCGCACGATGCTTTCTTCCGGAAAGATATGGGCCTGGAAGATACGGGCCTGTCTGTGCCTGGAAGGTGCCGGCGTAGCTGCAGCAAAGCAAATTGTGGAATTAGCCTCTGCGTCGGTCGTGCTGCTCACGCCACTGCCGCCATGTGAAGAGCGGTCCACGCCGTCCCCGAGCTTTTGTAGCCGCAGCCCGCCGACGTCACCACGCCTGGTCCAATCGTCGGCGCACAGGTATCCTTAGATCTCTTCGGCGCACGATGCTTTCTTCCGGAAAGATATGGGCCTGGAAGATACGGGCCTGTCTGTGCCTGGAAGGTGCCGGCGTAGCTGCAGCAAAGCAAATTGTGGAATTAGCCTCTGCGTCGGTCGTGCTGCTCACGCCACTGCCGCCATGTGAAGAGCGGTCCACGCCGTCCCCGAGCTTTTGTAGCCGCAGCCCGCCGACGTCACCACGCCTGGTCCAATCGTCGGCGCCCAGGTATCCTTAGATCTCTTCGGCGCACGATGCTTTCTTCCGGAAAGATATGGGCCTGGAAGATACGGGCCTGTCTGTGCCTGGAAGGTGCCGGCGTAGCTGCAGCAAAGCAAATTGTGGAATTAGCCTCTGCGTCGGTCGTGCTGCTCACGCCACTGCCGCCATGTGAAGAGCGGTCCACGCCGTCCCCGAGCTTTTGTAGCCGCAGCCCGCCGACGTCACCACGCCTGGTCCAATCGTCGGCGCACAGGTATCCTTAGATCTCTTCGGCGCACGATGCTTTCTTCCGGAAAGATATGGGCCTGGAAGATACGGGCCTGTCTGTGCCTGGAAGGTGCCGGCGTAGCTGCAGCAAAGCAAATTGTGGAATTAGCCTCTGCGTCGGTCGTGCTGCTCACGCCACTGCCGCCATGTGAAGAGCGGTCCACGCCGTCCCCGAGCTTTTGTAGCCGCAGCCCGCCGACGTCACCACGCCTGGTCCAATCGTCGGCGCACAGGTATCCTTAGATCTCTTCGGCGCACGATGCTTTCTTCCGGAAAGATATGGGCCTGGAAGATACGGGCCTGTCTGTGCC